>CAUYLG010054378.1:0-91783 GCA_963573385.1 Cacajao melanocephalus
TCCTGATCTGAGATTCCTGAGCTCAAGAATCCCTTAGTGACCAAACTGTTTTCAGTTCCCATCCAGGGTCACTTCTCAGAATGGAACATAACCCCAGGAGCATCTGGCCAAGGAAATTCCCACCTTTTTCTGCAGTGATGACCTCACAACTTTATAAAGACGCTGAGATATCAAAGTTCTGATTATACGCCTTTTCCAGAATAACAGCCAACTCACCCTGCACTTAAGTGACTAAGCAAGGCCACTTACATGACCCTTCCCAGAACAAGGAACATTTTTTCAAAGTGATACTGTCCATCAGGAAAATGGAGTCTGTTCACACCATGCTTACAGAAGTGAGGAAACCACTTAACTGATTCTTTCCCAAACAACAATTACCTACTTCACTGAATTTCCCTGCAGACTCATTGTACACTAAAGCAGCTACCAACTTCTATCTTTGAAAATAGGATGAAAAAGGCTGGGCTTGGTGGTTCATGCCTGCAATCCCAGCACTTTGGGAGGCCGAGGCGGGTGAATCACTTGAGGTCAGGAGTTCAAGACCAGCCTGGCCAACATGATGAAACCCCCATCTCTACTAAAAATACAAAAATTAGCCAGGCATGATGCACACCTGTAATCGTAGCTACTCATGACTCTGAGGCACAAGAATTGCTTGAACTGGGAGATGGAGGTTGCCATGAGCCAAGATTGTGCCACTGCACTCCAGCCTGGGTAAAGACTGACTCCAAAAAAAAAAAAAAGAAAGAAAGAAAGAAAGCAAATAGGATGAAAAAACAAAAAAACATAAATGCTCAAATTGAATTGCAAGCTGGGTGTTAGTTTGGTAGGGTATCCATAACACATACTGTGATGCTTTGTTTACTTTTCACTTGCATCCTGTGCATTAGCATCTCAAGCTCTGTACATTAAATGCAAATCTAAATTTACCTATGATTTTGTGTTTAATTAGATACCTATTTTCTCCATATCACTCATCAACATTTGACCTGCCATAAATGTAACTGACATACCTTCTTCATTGTTTCTCTTCCCGGTAGATACTGTACATTTCATGAAGGTGTGAGTTTTGGTCTGTTGTTCGTCACTGCAGTCACAGTGACTAGAACAGTGTCTAGTTCAAGGCTATTTGTGAAAGGAAGAAGGGAACAGAGGGGAGGGAAGGGGAGGGGGAGCAGGAAGGGGGTGGGGAAGAGAGGAGAGGGGAAGGGAGTGGAGGGGAGGTAATGAGAAAGGAGAGAAGGTGGAAGGAGAGGAAGTAGAGTTCAGGGAAGATAGCCAATAGCTTCAGAGAATCACTAATGGAAGAGAGAATTATTATTTTGGTCTCCTCTGAAGGTTCAAGTCTATGTTTGAGAGAAACATTGACAGACATGTGTGCAAAAACCCAGGGGTTTTTAGGACTAATCAGATTACCACACCTTAGAAGTGGCCACAGAAACTGCTATTATACACAGATGCTCTCACACACACTTAAATCTCTGCATGACATGTTTATTTGTGTTTGCTGCCTTTCATATATCTCTTCATGGAAAGGCAAGGAATAAAAAAGCTTTATTTCCTCGAACATGAAGTTAATGAGGTCATGACTACAGGTTCAGTCCTTAGATAGGCCAAGTATATTGATGTTGTCTAACTGCTGAGAGTGAACCTGTAAATCTAGCCATTGCCTCAAAAATGTTTTAATTAATTGTTTAGTTTCATAGCAATGGGGCAAATGAGTGGGGGAGGGAATATGAATGGATTGATGCAAATCCATTACTGCTTCTAGAAAAGCAGCTCAAAATTTCTGGCACACTCCCAAACGCTAGCATATAATGCCCATTTTCCCTCTAGATTTCGAAATACGACTTGAGCAGCTAGGTATAGAAGTCAATTCAGAATAAATGATGAAATCTCAACTTCTTCCAGATGAGGACAAAAGTCTGATTATCAGACCCTTTTCTTCTAATGTTAAGAGGCACATAGGCAAGCATATGAAAATAATATCCCTGTGGGGATAGTTCCTACTGCCTCTCACACTGTTGGCTAACAGTTAACAACCCTGGAACATCCAGAGGTTATTTTTTCTTACTAACATTATTTGCTTCATTTATAAATTTTTTGAGAATTTGCTATTCATAAGGCATAGAACTAGCTTTGCAGATGTCAAAAATGAATCAGACACAGACATTGTATTTATGAACTTACAGAGTCCATAAAACACAAGAACAGAAAATCAAACACCGCATGTTCTCACTCATAGGCGGGTGTTGAACAATAAGAACACATGGACACAGGGAGGGGAGCATCACACACTGAGGTCTGTGGTGGGGGACTAGGGGAGGGACAGCGGGGAGTGGGGAGTTGGGGAGGGATAACATGGGGAGAAATGCCAGATATAGGTGATGGGGAAGAAGGCAGCAAACCACACTTCCATGTGTGTACCTATGCAACAATCCTGTATGTTCTTCACATGTACCCCAAAACCTAAAATGCAATAAAATATATATTTAAAAATAAATAAATAAATAAAATAAAAAAGAACTTAATGGACAATTAAGGAAACAAGACAATAACATCTTGTCAACATCCTGTTGTTTGCCACATTTAGTAAGTGATTGACATCAATAAGAACAGTATAAATAATTGTTTGCTTTTTATCCAACATACACAAATGTGCTGCTAGTTCTTTGAATAACAAGAAAAAATTGAAAGCATTCCCATGCACACCATTCTAGGTTTCCCTAATCATATTCAAACACCTTTGAGCCACACCCTCAAAAGTCTAAAATCTTGCAGCAACTGAGCTGCAGTTAAAGCTGCAAGGCTCACAAAACAAACAAAAATCAAAGAAGCGAGACTGAGGCATTGCAAGGAGAAATGCCAGCAAATAATTTCAATCTGAGTTTTCCTAATTTAAGACAGAGTTTGAAATACCTGAAGTGGAGAAGAGACGTGAACAGTTATGCTGGAACAAGCTGGGTCTCCCGCTGAATTTTTATCAGATTATCAACTGGGAGAGCCAGTGGTAAAAGAAGTAAAAGGTGAGGTTGATTTTATTTTTTAAAAGCCTGAGAACAAAAGTAAATGGCCAACAGGTATATGAAAACATCTTCAATGTTACTAATCACCAGGGAAACGCAAATTAAAAAAAAAAAACAGAAGGTTTTTTTTTTTTTTTTTGGGTCAAAAAAGACAAAAGACAACACCTATTATCAAAAAAGGCAAAAGATGACAGATATTGGTGAGGCTGTAGGGAAACTGGAACTCTTGAATACCTTTAGTGAGAATGCAAAATGATGCAACTGCTATGAAAAATAACATGGAGGTTCTTCCAAAACTGAAAAATTGAATTACCATATGACCCAGGAATCTCACTCCTGGCTATAAATCTAAAAGAACTGAAATCAGGATCTCAAAGAGATGTCTGCATTTCCATGTTCCTTGCAGCACTATTCAAGATAGCCAAGATGTGGAAATAACTAAAATGTCCATCACCAGATGAATGGATAATAAAAATGGGACATATACATACAGTGAGTATTACCCAACCTTCAAAAAGAAGGAAATCCTGCCATATGTGACAACATGGATAAACCTGGAAGGCATTTTGCCGAGTGAAATAAGCTAGTCACAGAAGGACAAAATTGTATGATTCCACTTACACAAAGTAGCTAAAAAAGTCACACTCAGAAGTGAGGAGAGCAGAAGAGTTGTTGCTAGGGGCAGGAAAGAGGAAAAAAATGGGGAGTTGATAATTAATGGGCATAAAGTTTCAGTGACACAAAATGAAAAAATTCTACAGATCTGCTGTACAGCATCGTGCCTACGGTTAACAATAAGGTATCGTACACTCAAAAATCTGTTAAGAGGATCGATCTCATGTTAAATGTTGCCATAATGAAATAAAAATTAAAGAACCTCAGAAGTTTACCATGTTATAAAGGGACTTGGTTAAATAGGCAGAAAAAGATTCTCATTGGAGTTCTCACAGTGGCCTCTGCAAGGATCGTGGAGATGTCCGTCTCCCTTACATTGGAGCAGTATTTCCAACTGAGGTGTGGTATTGGGGGATACAACTTCTTCCAAGCATTTATTGGCAATTGGAGAAATGGCTGGTGGCTGAGCCCATGGGGCAGTACATCATTCTTGGTAGCTCTGGTGTGTGTATGCACATGTACACATGCGTGCGTGCATACCACGTGCACACACACACACACACACACACAGAGGCGGCTTTTAACTTTAGCAGCCATTGTGGGGCAGCAGGAGGGGAGGCAGCCAGTGCAGTGACTGTTCCCTGTGAGGAAAGCAGCTATCTCCACTGTTCCTTTCCATGTGATTTTCACCTCCAGCCCTCTTGACCTTTTTCCTTTTCCTAAGGTATGTTCTTTTGGGCTCAAATGGTTAGAGTATAGTGACAATGACTTCTCTCAGCTTTTTTTCATTTTTTTTTCTTGTTTTGAGATAGGGTATCCTTACGTTGCCTAGGTGGAGTGCAGTGAAGCAAGCATGGCTCACTGAAGCCTCAACTTTCTGGTCTTAATCAACCCTCCTGCCTCAGCCTCCTGAGTAGCTGGGACTATAGGCATGTACCATTATGCCTTGTTAAGTTGTTTTTTTTTTTTTTTTGTAAAGATGGGTTTCATCATGTTGCCCAGGCTGGTCTTGGACTCCTGGGCTCAAGTGATCCTCCTGCCTTGGCCTCCCAAAGTGCTAGGAATACAGGCATGAGTCGCCACACCTGGCCTTTCTTTCTTTTGGAAAGAAAACTCCCAGCCATTATAACCCCTAACATTCGCTCTTGATGTTTCTGCTTTAGCTTAATATGGTGGGAGCTTTTAGGCCTTGTTGTAGTGTCTGGTTCTTTCAACACTATTTGGCCTTTCAAATGACCTAAAGTTCCTGTTTAAAAAATGGACATTAGAGTCTTAGAAGAAATGAATAAAGTGACCATGAATGTAATTGGAAAAATAATTATCAACAGACATCTTCCACCTCTTGGCTGTTGTGAACAGTGCTGCTATAAACATGGATGTATAGATATCTCTTTGAGATGTTGCTTTCAACTATTTTGGATATATACTCAGAATTGGAATTGCAGAATTATATGACAATTCTATTTTTAATTTTACAGGAAACTGCCATACTGTTTTTCATAGCAGCTGCACCATTTTATACCTCCACCAACAGCGCAGAAGGGTTCCAATTTCTCCATATCCTCACCAACACTTCATATTTTCTGGATGTAGGGTGTTTTGCTTGTTAGCTTTTGATAGTAGCCATCCTGGTTGATATGAGGCAATATCTACCATAGTTTTAATTTGTATTTCCCTAATCATTACTGCTATGAACTGAAAGTCCCCTCTAAAACTCATGTTGAAATTTAAATGCCATTGTAGCAGTGTTTAGAAGCAGGATCTTTAAGAGGTGGCTAGGTCACGAGGGCTCTGACCTACAAAAGAATTAATGCTATTACCACAGAAGTGGGTTAGTTATTTCAGGAGTGGTTCCTAATAAAGGGATGAGTTTGGCCACATTTCTTCTCTTTGTATTATGTACTCTCTTTCTCTTCTGCCATGGGATGACCCTCATCAGATACCAGTGCCATGCCCTTGGACTTCCCAGCCTCCAGAACTGTAAGCCAAGGAAATATCTATTATTTGTAATTACCCAGTCTGGGTATTCTGTTATAGAAGCAGAAAATAAACTAACAATTAGTGATGTTGAGTATCTTTTCATATGCTTGTTGGCCATTTGTACATCATCTTTGAAGAAATGTCTATTCAAGTCCTTTGCCTATTTTTAATTGGGTTACTTGTTGCTTTGGTGTTGTTGAGTTGTAGGAGTTCCATGTGTCTTTTGGATATTGACCCTTTATCAGATACATGATAAAAAAATATTTTTTTCCATTCCCTAGGTTGCCTTTTCACTCTCTTCATGGTGTCAAATGTTAAATTTGAAAAAAAATCGTAACAAGAAAATCTCAAGGTCTAGGATTTTAAATTTCCTAAGCATTATACAAACAAGTCTGTCTCTGAATTTTCTGAAAACTGTAGAACTCTGAATTTAGGAGACTAGATGTCAGGGTTGGTAGTTTTCGACTTTGATAAAGCACAGTTTATTTTTCCCCTGATTTTGCTTGAAAAAAGAGACATGGTACGTAAAGGATGTAAAATAAACAAGCAGGTACAGATCGTGAGGCAGGCTGGCACCTAAAATAATGAAGGGAATGCAGAACAAACCACATAAATACCATTGTATAAAAACCAGGATTCTAATCCGGAAACCTAAAACAAGGAAAGGGGACCCTAACCAACTTACACAAAATCATGAAGAATGAGGACAAGAGAACAGTTACAATATAAACTGATTTAAGATGTAAATTTGTTCAAGTAATTCATACTTACAGGTTATAATCGAGTATATCAGGAATGTTTACAGTGTAGTCCCATTAAGATTGCCAGGAGATCAACAGGCTTCTGAATAGCTGCTTTGTGGCTATAAAGGAATAGATGGCAGCAAAAATATTGCAGAAAAAAAGAAACAACAAAACTTACTTTATATTTTAAAATTTTAGCCCACAAAACAATGCTTTATTTAAAAATTCAAAATCTGAGAGCACAGGAAATTGGACTCTTTTGACTCTCAATCACAAGGCCAAGCACATGGCCATTGGCAAATAATTCCACCCAGAATACTCTGTATTTCCAGCTGGAGAGTCAGTCTAGAGCCTCAGGTGACCCCGGCTGTACAGCAGAAAAATGGGTAGCTCGCAATATTCTAGTTCTGTTGCCACATTGGAGGCCTACCCAAGTAAACCGGCAGGTGCCAGAGCAAACAGAAACATCAGATATTGATTTTGGAAACTCATCCCAGAATACTGACCTGGACCAAAGGGAACTTAGCATTATGGATGTAAATGAGGAAGGCAGCAATCTGTCAGAGGACTGCTGACTGTCCAGCCAGCAGCTAGAGTGAGGGAGACTTGAAGAGAAAGACTTCCTAACTGGCGGAACCAGATCTGAGCATCTGGCAGACAATGATCTCAATTTTTAAAGAACAGACCCTTAGGCACAAGCAGAAACTGACTTAGATTTCTATTTATCTTACACTAAAAAAAAGTAAAAACAAAAACAAACAAACCCAGCTTAAGCAAATAAAATGGAGTACTTACCGCAACCTGAGCTCTGCGGGAGAATCAAGAAAGTCTAGGCCACCTAACTTTCCACTGCGAAGCATTCCTAGAAACACATGTAAAAACAGATCTTCATACGGCAGACTGTACTTTCCTGTAGGAATGAGATTGCAATTTGTGGCTGGCTTCCTGAACCACAGTATGATCAACAATAAATTATTAGGCAAAACTTTGTATATAAATTTCTACAATTTTTAAAATTGTAAAAGCGTGCTTCACGTCCCTATAATAAGCACTTTACATATTGATTATATAAAAGACAAATAAGGCTGGGCATGGTGGCTCATGCCTATTATCCCAGCCCTTTGGAAGGCTGAGGTGGAAGGATCACTTGAGGCCAGGAGTTCGAGACCACTCTGAGCAACATAGTAAGACCCCATCTCTACAAAAAATTTAAAAGGTTAAGCTGGCCATGCTGTTGTCCACCTGTAGTCCCAGCTACTCAAGAGACTGAGACAGGAGGACTACTTGAGCCCATGAGTTCAAGGTTACAATGAGCCATGACCATGCCACTGCACTTCAGCCTGGGCAACAGAGAGAGACCCCATCTCAAAAAATAATAATAGGCCAGGCACGGTGGCTCATGCTCGTAATCCCAGCACTTTGGTAGGCCAAGGCTGGTGGATCACGAGGTCAGGAGTTTGAGACCAGCCTGGCCAACATAGTAAAAGCCTATCTCTACTAAAAATACAAAAATTAGCCAGGCCTGGTGGTGCATGTCTGTAATCCCAGCTGCTTGGGAGGCTGAAGCAGGAGAATCACTTGAACCAGGAAGGCAGAGGTTGCAGTGAGCTGAGACTGCACCACCGCACTCCAGACTGGACGACAGAGTGAGACTCTCTCTCAAAAAATAATAAAAATAGGCCAGGCACAGTGGTTCACGCCTGTAATCCCAGCATTTTGGGAGGCCGAGGCTGGTGAATCATGAGGTCAAGAGATCGAGACCATGCTGTCCAACATAGTGAAAACCCATCTCTACTAAAAATAGAAAAATTAGCTGGGGGTGTTGGAGCGGACCTGTAGTCCCAGCTAACTCACGAGGCTGAGGCAGGAGAATTGCTTAAACTCGGGAGGCAGAGGTTGCACTCCAGCCCAGCACCTGGCAACAGAGTGAGACTCTGGCTCAAAATAAATAAATAAATAAATAAATAAATAATAAAAATTTGGCAGCGGCTTGGTGGTTCATGCCTGTAATCCCAGCACTTTGGGAGGCCAACGTGGGCAGATCACAAGGTCAAGAGATTGAGACCATTCTGACCAACATAGTGAAATCCCATCTCTACTAAAAATATAAAAATTAGCTGGGTGTGTTGGTGGGCACCTGTAATCCCAGCTACTCCAGAAGCTGAGGCAGGAGAATCACTTGAACCCTGGAGGCAGAGGTTGTGGTGAGCCGAGATTGCATCATTGCACTCCCGGCTGGGTGACAAGAGCAAGACTCCGTCTCAAAATAATAATAACAATAATAATAATTTTAAAAGCCAGCTAAGCTCTAAACTGTCAATAGAGTACATAAAAATACAGCTCTAGCATTTCAATTTTGTTTTATTTTATAAAATGTGCTGCTACAATATAAATAACACAATTGCCTATATTTATTAAGCACTTACTAAGTGCCCCCACAAACTAAGAGCTTTATCTGCATCATCATATTTGATCTTTTCAATGAACCTGTGGGGAAACTGAGGCTTAAAATGGCAACATAACCACTACAATTATTTAAGAAGTGACTGAATTGCAATTTAAACCCAAAGCATCTAATTCTAGAGCTAGTGAAACAAAGCTCTGAATTAAGGTGAAACAAAGTGAATTTTAAGCATTTCATAGTTCTATAGAGTTTGAGAGCTGAAAGAGACATCAGATAACATTTAGCTCAGTTCCTTTATGTTATAAATAATGACCATAATTTCAAGAGGAGTGAAATTACTTATAAGTGTTTCTTAGTGACAAAGTCAAGGCCAGAATTCTATTGATTTCTAAATTCAATTTTTTTCCACTTTATCCAGTTGACTCAAGCCAGCCAGCCTCTTCTCACTTTAATCCAGCAATTTTAAGATGTGTACAATTTCCATATACAGAATGAATATTCAAGTTCCCTCAAGGAATACCATAGTCTCAACGGGTTACCCAATCTATTAATCTATTACCTCAAAACTTAGTGGTTTAAAACAACAAACATTTACTGTCTCAGAGTTTTTGTGGGCAGGAATTCAGGACGGGCCTTGCTGGGTTGTCCTAGCTCAGGGTCCCTCACTCACTCTGTCAGGCTCTTCATAGGTAAGGACTGCAGGCAGCTGACTGGGGTGGAGAATCCACATCCAAGATGGCTTCCTCACTTGCCTATTGGCGGGACGCTGTAGTTCTCGTCACGTGGGTCTTTTCATTGGCTGTTTAAGTGGGGGTGGGGGTGACACATTAGGTTCAACTTTTTGAGAGGAGTATCAGAGAATTTGTATGCAGATCTTAAAACCACATCTACCTAGCAGACATTTTCTTCTTCTTTTTTTTCCTCTAAATCTTTGTTTTGTTTGGTGTTCCTCCTCCCTCTAAGGTAACTTGGATGTAAATCTTAATTAGCCTGAAACAATCAAGATAATCCTATAAGGGACATAGGATCCGATCTCAGCAAGAATATATCAAAAGAGGCTTTATGAGAATGGTTTTTGTACACCAAAAATAAAATCCTAAGCCCCCCAGCCAACGATGGACCCCCTTCTCAGCCAAGGACATTCCAGAGAAACCTGGAAAACTAATTAAACTCATGATGGGAAGGGGGTTGGACATACCTCATTATGCCCTCCTGTCTGTGGAATTCAGGCACACCACTGTGTGGACCAGCATTAACATTAAAACAGAGGCCTTAAGACTGACCAAAAAAAAAAACCTCTTTCTAGCAAAAGATACCAACATGATAGATAGTAGGCCCTGAAAGAAATGGAAGTATATTACCCCAAAATACATTTCTTTGACATATTTTGAAATGGCCCTGCAAAGCTGTCTCATGGGGGTAAACTACATTTTGTAGAGAATCTCTTTCCCTTTCCAGATCTTTTCCCTGATCCAGGAGAGGTTTAACTAAGAGTCTGGCATGTTTTTTAAGTCTTATAAGAAACATTTATAATCTATTCTCTCTGAAGCCTGCTACCTGTAGGCTTCATCTTCATGACAAAAACCTTGGCCCTCAAATGCATTAGCCTAACCCAGACACTCCTTTCTATTGATTCCAGGTCTTCAGATAATAACTTAACTTTTTCAACCCATTGCCAATCAGAAAATCTTTGAATCCACCTATGACCTGTAAGCACCCGCACTTCGAGTTGTCCCACTGTTCTGGACCCAACCAATGTACATCTTACATATGTTGATTAAGATCTTATGTCTCCCTAAAACATATAAAACCAAGCTTAAGCCCAGTCATCTTGGGCGCCTATTCTCAGGACCTCCTGGGCCAGTGTCACAGGTCACGGTCCTCAAGTTAGACTCAGAATAAATCTCTTCAAATATTTTACAGAGTTTGCCTCTTCTCTTACTCTTAAAAAGATGCACATAGGAGAAGATGGCATCTTCCATCTGAGATCTTTTCACACCTTGTTGGGACATCTGGAACTGCTTCAGCCATGGTGCAACCATCAGGAGAGCCAATCTGAGGACAGAGGCATCGTGCCCAGGGGATGGCAGAGAGAAGAACTGGAGAGAGCCTAAGTCTTGATGGTGGTGTCAAATCACTGTCTTAACAAACCTTGGGGAATATGCCCAACCTCTGCCCTATTTATTACATGAGATAATACATGTCTTTTATTGTTTAGGACATTTTAAGTTGTGTTTTCTGTTGCTTTCAGTCAAAGGCCACCTAATATCCTGTGTAAGATTGAATTCCTGCTCCAAAATGTGGAGTTGGTGCTTTTCTTGGCCTAGTCCCAGGCCAGAGCTGCATTTAATAGTTCAGAATCTAGAGTGAATAACAGACTCAAAAGGGCTTTCCAGAATACAAGGACAAAAAACTGGTTTTCCCCATTCAGTCATTACACCACTCCCCCTCCATCCAACAGTTTCCAGTGATTTTCCAATCATCTTTGGAAACTGAGTTTGGGGTAAAGAAAAGGAAGGGAAGGGAGGAGAAAGGCTTGACTTACCGGCATTCCTCTGCTCACACTGTACCTATCACCTAAACTGTCTTCTCTCCTGTCCCTTCTAACTAGCTAACTCTAACCTCTGCGTCCTGGTTTTTCAAGTCACTTCTTGTTCAAGAAATTTGAGAGCACTGCAATTCCTTTCAAATTGATCTGTAATTCCTCTGGAGTCATAGTAACACATTTGCTAACCACCTGGAGCCATCTCTTGGGTTATAGATTCCACATTGCTTTTCTCTTATTTCCTGCCCTCCCTAGTACATTCTAAATTTCCCGGAGGTCAGAGACTCCATATGGTGCCTACCTGCGTGTAGTGGATGTTTATAACTAGGTCTTGATACAGTGATTTAAAGGATAAGTGAAAATGTGGGGACAGAAAGAAGACAAGAAGAGGAAAACCTAGGAATGCATGTAATCTTGATTTGGCCTGTCTTGGAATTTACAATGTAATCGTTTGGGTGCAGTGTGAGGCAGATGCCGTAGGATTCTTAACACAATCATATTATTTTTCACTCACAGCTATACCTAGGTATCAGAAAAGGAAGACGGGGGAAGCTGAACTGAGTCATGAATGTAGATTTGCTAGGATTTCAGAGCTAGCCCCTGTTCTCCATGCTTCCACAGAATTTCCTAGGAGTATTTGCTAATACTCTTGGTCATGGCTTATTTCACTCAAATGTGTTTCCAGCCTGGCCCCTCTAAGCAGTGGTTCTAACTACTGCTCCTCAGGGTATAAAGTAACAAGTGAAAGCAGTTGACACCACCGACCATAACTTTTGCCAAGAAATTTTTAAGCAAATTCCAAATGGACCTGATGAATGCTCATATTAGAGTACTGGACGAAGAAATTTCCAGGGACAGTAGCCTCTGCTGGCACCTCTTCCAGCCCTGGAGAAGTGCCATTTACCACAGGCTTCTGCCAAATGCTTCATTGCTCCCTAGAGTAACATATATTTACCTTCAAAGTTGTAGCCAGAGCTGTAAACTCCATGTTTTCAGTCCCCTAGAAAGGGGAGTGTCTCAACAGAAATATGTTTAGTGCATCTGGGGACTCTTTTCTAAAATTTCTTTTTTGTAATCCTTTGTGATCTTAAGTGGATCTAAGTTGATTCTTTGAAGTTTAATCTCAGATATAAGGACACAGGAAGATGCTTACAATTCAGTCAGATGTCAAGATTCTGTTTCCTTAAATGCAAAGAGAAAAACTGGTTGAAAAATTATTTAATCAAAACATAGAGTCACAGTTCTTTCTGGAAAACTTCTGGTAGTGATGCATCTTTGAAAAAAAAAAAGAAATCTCGAAGCAACCAGATTTTCTTCCTTGTTCTCTCTCTCAAATTTTCCTCTTTTGTTTTTTGCATTAGTATTTTTTTCCACCTCCTATAAGAAGTACTTTCTCCGTCCTCTTCTCTTGTTCATAGAATTATCAGCGGTATTACTCCTGACTGATGTCTTCAACAATAAACCATTGTCCGAACAAGGCACATGCCCCTGGTTTCAGCTTTTATACTTCACTCTGGCTCTTTATTTCCCTTTGGAACTATGACAGTAAGAGCATACACATTTTCTGATGTTTCTTCAGAATATTTTATCAGGATACTGCTTTCATTTACTTTCTTCATAAACTCTCAATTTCCCCCAAATGGCTTCTGCAGTGAATGAGTCTTTGGGCCTCACTGTCACCCATACCCAATCTTTGAGCCTAACAGTAGTTCTGGCTGGAGGATGCCCTTTAGCTCACAGTTAAGAACAAGGGGGGCATTTTACCCCACCACTAGTATAATTAACTTACGAACAAACAACAGAGCAAATGGCCCAGCTGCTGCATGGGCCTTTCCCTGTGTCCAAGTCTCTGACCCCCAGAAGAATGGGTTTCCCTTCATGACTAATGTCAACTGGTGCCTGACCATAATCCTAACTGCCCGTCAGCCTTTGTTTTGAGTGATGTGAATGTAATCCCATATGTAACCAGAGTCTAAATCTGAATTTACAAACAACTATCATTTTCAGAATAACAGTGACTGTTTCTTAACTCTTAGCAGTAATTCTGAAATCTTGACGTGTTTCAGAATGCAAATTCCCTGTTCCTTACCTCAGATAATTGAAACAGATTGTTTGGGAAAGTAATTTCCAGGAATCTGTATTTTCAATAAGCAGCCCTAGGTACTCATGATGAAGGGAATCTAAGAGACTAGTCTGGAAACATTGTTTTAGAAAGTGTATTTTTCTGGTTTTTGTGATTCATAGAAAAAAATTGCTTATTTTAATAACTGTTTATTTTATCAGAAGATTTCATTCATCCAACAAAATATGTGCCAAGTTTGCACATTGTACTGAAAACACTGGGATTAGTAATACAGCATTTCTCCCATCAAAGAACCTCAAAGAATCCACTGGTTTCTTTTAATCTAATTATGTAATAGTTAAGAGCTCCGGCTTTACAGTCAGGCAGACCTGACACCGCCAATTATTAGTTGCGTGACAATGAGCCTGTTGCCACATCTGAAAATGGGGATAATAATACCCACCTCATAAGGTTTATTGTGAGGATCCATACACGTCAAGTGTTTAGCACTTCTGATAGATGCAGAAGGAAGATAAGGGGGAAGGTTGGCAGAGAATCTCTGACCAGTATGCCCACTGGGAAGATGGGGTGGAGCCTCAGGAAGTTCTTGCCCTTTGCAGCAGGGAGGAGCCTGGACTCTCCTGTTCCTGGGTGGGAACCTGGGATTTAATCTGTGAGGCTGGAAATCTGCTAGCAGGACTCTCTCTTGCTTTGTAGAAAATTATTTTTCCTTTTTCTTTTTGCCCACTAAATTCCATTTTTCCTCACCCTTCAAAGTATCTGCATGCCTAACTCTTCCTAGTCATATGACAAGAATATGGTTTTTGCTTTTTTCTACAATACTTCTTTCACTCAAATGTCCGGAACATAGTAAGTGCTCAGTAAATGTTAAATAAGGATGAGGATGGCTAATGATAATAATCATGATATGACAAAAATAATATTTACAAGAATTAATTAGCTTCTTAGGGCTTGCAAAGATAAATCCATTTTCCTTCTCAGATGAGGAAATTTTCCATTTTTTCTTTTGGCAGATAGGCTGCAT
Source organism: Cacajao melanocephalus (assembly GCA_963573385.1). Lineage (NCBI taxonomy): Eukaryota > Metazoa > Chordata > Mammalia > Primates > Pitheciidae > Cacajao > Cacajao melanocephalus. The sequence goes on from CAUYLG010054378.1 coordinate 14,421, forward strand.
AGATTTCACAACCCCAACTCAAAAGAATGACCACTTATAAAGAATATGTATTCTGGGAGAAATCTAAAATCTGCCCCTAGGAAAATCTCACAGGAAGTTCTTATTCTTTGGCCTGGAGAACCTCTCATTTGCCAAAAACGAATAGAAGGAAGTGAGTAATAAAAGATCTATAGAACACAAATTAATTTAGAATAAAATTCATTATACTTTTAGTCCAATAGGTGAAGTAAACATGAAAGATTACTTCCAAAACATTTCTAATTCATAAGTAGTCTTTACTGAATAAGTTTCTATATACATGCTCAAAACTATTCCTAAATGAAAGATTTGTTTCTTATACACATGTATACAACAATTGAATTATTTAATAATACTTCTGGTTATTTTTGAATAAGTTTCAAAGTCAGTGGTACAGACAATGAGTATTCTGGGAGTAAAGAGAAAGAAAGAATATGGTGGGCAAAGAAGGTTCTGGAAAATAGAGACTAGATCTCAGCAAGACATTGAAATATGGGTGACAAGACTGAAATGAGGAGAAGATCTGTGCATGGGAGTGAAGCACCCCCTTCCAAAGCAAAAAAAAAAAAAAAAAAGAAGGAGAATGCACTAGAGCATACCAAATACCAAATGAGGGAATGGCATTTTGGGTAACAGAACCAGATTCTCATATATGTTTGTCAGTTGGAGCCAAGCACAAAGAGGGATGAGAAGGAACATTGACCCCACAAATATGACTGTGTCTCAAAGGAGGTTTCTAATCTAAAACACAGAACCAGATTTCCCCAATGTACAGGCTATCTACTAGAAGTAAATTAACTAACTTTGGAAGTTATTGTTATCTACTTTGATTTAATTACCATTACATCTATCTTATTTGATGGGGGACCCATGCATGCAAATTTAATTTTCAAAACACACTGTAGATATAAACATATAACCCAATTTTTATATTATATATTATGTCAGTTGCTTACATCCAATTTTTTCCAAGATGATGTTTCTACATTAATGCATAAATTAATATATAAATATAAGTATGAACAGATGCTTACAAATGTCCTTACTGAAGTTCTAATGCTTGGAGGGGGATGAACCGAGTGGAAATTGAAGAACAAGGGTTTTTATATATTCACAAAAATGAAGAAAATAAAAATATGAATACAAAATTATATTAGTTTTGCCTTTGTATTATGTTTTTATATAATTATATTAAATATATGATATTAAAATTCAAAGTGAATGGAACACTCACTGAATATCTCAGGTCTTTGTGTTACACCATGAAATTTTTATTTGAAACATTTACCGGAGTCTTAATTTTGTCATTTTTTAAAATGGGAGAATTGCATTGCTAAAATAAAGTGATTCAAACATACCTCATCAAAATGATTTCACCCTCTCAGTAAATCATGAATTTGCTGTAGCTGTATCTAGATTTTACTAAAATTCCCAGATATGTCAAACTAACTTTAATTTACAGTTATGATCAAAAGTGCAGATGACTATGTTGCAAGAACAAGCTCTGAAGATTGTGTATTCACATAGCTTAAGGAGTAATTAATGAATACAGTAAAAACTTAATCTCAACTCCTGGCATATAAGGAGCTTGGGAGTTGTCACTTCCAATCTCACAACAAGAAAAATGCTGAACAAACTAAAAATCAACACCTTTTCTTAGATCCATCAGAGAACTGAGATCACGGAATAAACTGCTGCCCCCAGATTTGAAGGACACACATTCAGGTACAGAGAATCACAGTTTTTAGGAATAGAAACCCAGGAGCAAGAATCACCACAGGAATCAACTAGGGTAGGAAAACCTAAACTATAATTGACAACTTGCTAGAAGCTAAGTGTGGACAAGCTTGAGAGATGAAAACTTCAGGGGAAGGGGCTCATACCTTCGTTAAGTTCTACCTTTAGGAGCTCCACCAGGTTCTCATCATGAATATAGGAAGAAAATTCCTTCATGCTTCTGACAGCAGGAGGAAGAAAGTAGTCGTTTTTAAATAAGTCCAGAGCACTCTGTTCTTCTTAACAAGGCCTGCCTTCAAGGCAAAGTAATTTACCAGAGTCTAACCAATCTAGAGGAAGGGAAATATCTGAATTTAGCTTCTACTAGCCTTTGGATTTCAGTGGGAGAGGGAGGACAGCTGAGAAGCATAGTGAATGTGATAGCCCAGGGGCACAGGCTCTCTAAAAGGCTGAGACTTACTCCCAGGACTACAGAAAACTTCTTTTCCACACCTTACCACAGCATCAACAAGGCTTCTGTATAACAACAGGGAATTACAGCTGTAATCTGAACATATCAGGCCTTATTTAGAAGAAATCTCCAGGAAAATCCAAGAACAACAGAGGAGACAAACATAAGGACACAAGAGGAAATTTTTGCCTCTGATCTACACAACTACAGGAAACAGTAAACACAGCCTAACTCTTAGCCAAATAAACATAAAACCTCACACTGAAGTCCTATTTACTTCACTTCCTTTCACCTAATATATCATGTCTGGCTTTCAACACAACTTAAGCTCATGCATTTAAGGAGGGTCATCATTGTCATTCTGCTATTTGGTTTTAGGCACAGAAGACCAAATATATTAAATGTATATATTATACACACATATTTATTCATTCATTTATTTATAATTGTATTGCCTTTATATCGTTGGAGAGTTAACATTGTCTTTCTTTCCTCATCTTATTAATTCCTTAGTATAAAGGCTGCAGATTTACTGACACCAGGTGAAGTTTTTTCTTCATGACACTAAAGTTGTCATCAATCCTCGCTCCTAGCCTCTTAGTTTGTTTTACCTCTTCATTGCCACAACCTTATCTCAGGTTTGAGGCTGTCTCTGAAGTAGAAGCTCCAGCTACTTCCTAGAAGAGCAGCCACAGGATGTTGGGCACCAAAGGCCTTTCAGATAGTGGGAACTGACCCATGAGATTGTGGATAATTTGCTGCTATAAGACCCTCTCAACATTTCTCAGAATGGCACTTTGTGAAATTAAGGACCAGCAAAGGAGGCTCACCCTATTGACAAGAATAGAAGTGTGACTGCCTTACCTGATGACTCTTGATAGGAACAGAGGAAATTATTCTATTCAGTCAAATTATTAGATTTCACTTAAAAATGAATTCATTGTACATTCCTGGAATGCTGAGACCATGTCACATGCCTCGGTGAATCCCACACAGCTAGTTAGTACTCAGCAAAAATCATTGAGGCTGGACGTGGTGGCTCATACCTGTAATCCCAGAACTTTGGGAGGCTGAGGTGGACAGATATACTTAAGGTCATGTGTTTGAGAGAAGCTTGGCCAACATGGTGAAACCCTATCTCTACTAAAAATACAAAAGTTATCCAGGTTTGGTGCCGTGTGCCTGTAGTCTCAGCTACTCAGGAGGCTGAGGCGGCGAATCCCTTGAGCCCAGGAGGCAGACGTTTCAGAGAGCCAAGACTGTGCTACTGCACTCCAGCTTGGGCAACAGTGCGAAACTCTGTCTCAAAATCAATAAATAAATAAAAGCAAAAAGAAAAAAGTCATTGAAAGGAGTCTTGGGTTCTGAAGCGTGAAGCCATAGAGGAGATTTGAGAGGGTGGCACAGGCACTGCCTGAGGTCTTTGGGTCCCTCTCAAGCAGTGTCTCTGTTCCTGACTGCTCTGTCATCTCCGGGGCCTCTCTCTGTTCACATGTGCCATTCATGTTTCATGCTTTCCACGTGTCCGTAACACTGCAAACACATCCAGGATACAATGCCTTCAATACCAGGGATCTCAGTGGACACTGAGAAATTTAGAAAATGAACCACAGTTAAGACTGAAATCAATCATTATTAGATCAGAAGTCATCTATAATGAAGGGTTTCAAGACGAGCAGTATCTGTCCACCACAAACAAGACTAAAGTCTAGAAACCAGAGTAAAAACAGAAGTTTGAGGTATACCCCTCACCTCTGAGCATACCATCATGATTATGACTGTACCAGCTCTCAGGACATTAGAATACCACAATATCAAAAAGGAACCCAAGTCCTTAAAACCACACTCAAAAGAATTTCAGGATACCAGGAGCTGCTAATACGGTTGGTCAAATCATATCCCAGGCATGCATTTCCAGGAAAAACATGAAAAATATCCCTGATTTTATCCTAAAAAGTGTTATTCTCAAACCATCAGAGGTTCAACTATATTTTACATAGAATCTTGAAGTATATTGTAATATAGAACCCTGAAAATAGTGTTCACTTCAAAAATAATAAGCAGTGAGTATTTGCTAAGTGCCAGGAACTGTGTTATTCGACTTATAGGCATTCTCTCATTTAATAACAGCCAAAAGAATTTTATAAGAAATATGCTAAAATTATTCCCAATTTACAGATGAGTAATCTGAGACGTACGAAGGTTAATTACCTTGCTTGTAATTAGCTGAGAGCTAAAGCTTGAATTCAGCATTTTTAATTAAGCGCATCCTCTTAAATAGTGTGTGTTAGCTCAGGTCTTCCAGGAAATCGACTTCAAGAAGATTTTAACCATGTTCAGATTTTTTTTAAGGGAAACCGCCTGTGTGAGAGCAAAAGAGCTGAAGAAGGGTGAGCGCCAAAGGGCACAAGGCCAGAGTGTCTCGTGAAGGCGCGGGGCTGGTGGGGTAGCAGGGAGCCGTCAGGGAGGGGTCTGCTAGGGAGGGTGGCGCGGGCCCCAGGCAGAGGATCTGCCTTTTCTGTTAAAGAGGCAAAATCTCTTATCCGGAGGATATTCATTTCTCAAGAAAGAAACCAGAAAACCCACATCCTGAGTTCCCGGAGCCGCTAACTCCCTCTCCTGCCGCAGAGGCGTGGAAACGCCGTGGGGTCGGGTCGCTTCCACTCGGGGCCCTGCGGCCCCCAGCGCCCAGGAGAGGACGCCTGCGCGGCTTCCCCACGCGTCCCAAAGAACGCTCTTCAGCAGATAGTCCCCTGGGTGCCCAGAAAGCCCTTGAGAGAGGGGCTTCTCCTGGCCATCTTCCAGAAAGTTCTCCGAGAGGCGTTTCCTGCGCCCTGGAGCCCATGGAAACAAGTAGGCAGTTCCAGGAGGCGTCCTCGCGGAGCACGAGGCTGGGACACCAGCAGCCCTTCCTCTTCTCTGTCTCATATTTTCTCTTGCCCCAGTCAAGCCAACCGTTGTTTTCCCACAAAGTAAAGACAAATACGACAACCGTTTCCTTGATTTTTTTCAGACCTGAGAGGCGGGCTTTGTCCACCGTCCCACACCCACTGAGGCAGGGACTGGGCCAGGTGTGACATCATCTTCCGCGCTCTGGCTCCAACTTAGGCTGTGTGCACACAGTATGCACGCAAGGGTGCTCAGTGGAGCCTATGGAATATATAACATATATTCCTGTATATCAACGTGCACACAGTACCATACATACATGTACATAAAACTGCCTGAGCCAAAGGATGAACCCTCCTTCTCCCTGGCAGGCCGAGCATCATAACGCAATGTATGCATCATTTATCAGCCTGTGATCTCTCTATGATGACCTCAGGACCTCACTCCTCCTCTCCCACCACCTCCCAAGGCAAATTGGAGAACGATCAAATGGAAAATACCTGGGACAACTCTCATTTGTGACTAATAGGAACAGAGTGACAGAAGAAGCTCAATGGAACCAGAGGTAGGTGGACCCTTGAATGCTGGGCACAAACTGCCCCAGCTTCTCATCTCAGCTAAGGGCAGGTGTGCAGTGGAGAGTTAGCCAACTTGAAGGAATTGAGCAAGAAGGCTGGACAGAAGAGTAATCAAAGCTTTAAAGCCTTCAAATGAAATGTTTTTGCATTTAGTCCTATTTTTTAAAAGAAGAATGGTCTTGCCACATTATATTGTTCTAAATATATTTGTTTGTTTGCTTAACACCAGGTAATATTTTTACTATGGTCTTCAAAGTAGTATTTAATTTTACTGCTTCTATAGAACCCAGAACCAATCACTCTTTCATAATGTATCACTGTCTCTTGCAAAGGGTAAGGATCGACTTTTTTAAAGAGCAGAGATTTCACAGTTAGTGCTTCCATAAAGCAGTGTTTAAAATGCCAAATACAGCATTAAAAATAAAGGAGGATTTTCATCCTCCTCCACCATCTCAAATTCATCAGGATTGTGTGCTGTGGGTGGAAGTGGAGGAGGAAGGGAAGGGCGGTGGTGAGGGAGAGTTGAAAGGCCAGGAGTTCTGAGGTTATAAATATATAGTACAACAAGCCGAAAACCAGTGCTGAGACAGCAGCAGCAGTCCAGATTGAGGGGCAGACCTCGGAATGCTTGGAGTTTCTGTTCACACATGCTTTCTTCCCTCCCTCCCCTCGAATCCAGCCAGCAATGAAATCCTTCAAACCACTTACAGTCAGGAAAGCTCAAGACATTCCACAAGTTCCTGGTTTTGACACAGTTAAAAATAACAGAAAATAAAAAGGGATCTCACAGAGTTTATAGTTCTAGAGCTGTGAAATAGAATCAAGAAATACAGAATAATGATGATATTTAGCTCTTACACAGAGTTTTTCATGTTCAAAGGACACAATAAACAAGAACTAATTTTCACTGCAGTGCTGTGAAGAGGTACATAAATATTATCTTCATTTTATGACTGCAGGACCTGAGACCAGCCCATAGAGGCCAAAAGGAATCTTAGAAGATGGTCTCCATGGGTTTTGTGGGTGTAGTTGGTCTAGTGTTTCTTCCAGTTTTTTTTTTCTCTTGTCACTTGGACATTGCTGTTAGCTTAACACTCCTTGAAACTCAGTTTTACAACACTAGCAGGTTCTAAAGATATATGTATATCTGCTCACCAGATGGAAGGCAGGACTCTGTAACAGATACCAGACAAGCCTGGATTGGAATCCCAGCTCTGCTATCTGCTCTGTGTCCTTGGCTAAGATTCAGTTTTCTCCTTAGTTGTATGGTGAGCCATTGCAACTTCCTTTTCCTCCTAGCCACTAAAACCAAGGACTTCCCTTCCAAATTTCAGCCACTCCCCAAAGTTTTCCAGGACCCACTTTCTCCATTCCCCTTCTGTGGGTTTTGTGTCCCCGCCCAGATCTCTTCTTGAATTGTAATTCCCATAATCCCCACATGTTGAGGGACGGACTAGGTGGAGGTGACTGGATCCTGGGGACAGTTTCTCCCAGGCTGTTTTCATGATAGTGAGTTCTCATATGGTCTGATGGTTTCATAAGGCAATTCTCCCTGCTCTTGCTAGCTCTCTCTTGTTGCCATGTGAAGATCTTTGCTTCCACTTCAGCTTCTGCCATCATTGTTTCCTGAGACCTCCTCAGCCATGTGGAACTGTGAGTCAATTAAACCTCTTTTCTTTATAAATTACCCAGGAGCAGGCAGTTTTTGAGAGCAGTGTGAAAACAGACTAATACATCTCTTTGCTCACCCCAGAGTCTATTAATTGAAAGAGAGATAGCACAAGTTAGAGATTGATCCCAAACTGGGCTGTGCCTCAGAATTAGTTGCAAGGCTTGTTAAAGTCACCAAGGCCCCATCCCTATCCCTAAAGATTCTGACTCCATAAAGGGCCCTAGAATCTTGCTGTTGTTGTTTTGTTTCATTTCGTTTTTAAACACCCAGGTAATTTTGATGCAATCCAGAAAATTATACCAGCAACCAAATCTCTCTTAACACCCTCAGCTCCAGGGTGAAGAACCTGCTAGGAGGTTTCTAACATAATGCTGCCTGCTGTCTTTCACCCTCCCTGACTTTAAACCTGAGCTCAGCCTTTCCAAATCAGTGCACCTCATTTCTAAGCCTTGTTCTCTACTTGAAGTACAAGGAAGCAGAGTGATGTTAGGAACAACCTTGAGGAGAAAGAAGAAAGGAGAAAGAATAAGGGCATTGCTTTTGCAAGGGGAAGGAGACTCCTGTGTCAGTGCAAGGACTTGCATGCTCTGGAAAATCGATCTTGACTTGTTTGTTCATATGATTTTACATTTTAAAATTTAGTAAATACTTTTTGAGTGTGCATTATACACTGGGCACCATAACAAGCATCCAGGAAACAATGAATGAGATGGAGGCTGCCCACAATGTGTTCACAGCCTAAAGAAGAAAAGAGAAAAACCGCAAACTAAAATGTGATCTTATAAGTACATATGCTCACACCTGTAATCCCAGCACTCTGGGAGGCCAAGGCAGGCAGCTCACTTGAGGCCAGGAGTTTTGAGACCAGCCTGCCCAACATGGTGAAACTCCATCTCTACTAAAAATACAAAAATTAGCCAGGTGTGGTGGCGCGTGCCTGTAATCCCAGCTACTTGGGAGGCTAAGGAAGGTGAATAGCATGAACCTGGGAGACAGAGGCTGCAGTGAGTGGAGATGGAGCCACTACACTACAGCCTGGGTGACAAAGCAAGACCTCATCTCAAAAAAAAAAGAAAAAGAAAAAAAAGAAAGATATGCTGAAAACAGCACATATGCATTGGGAACACAGAGATAAGGGAACAGAGAAGTCATAGTGGATAAGATGTCACATTGAGAGGGACATGAAAGTTTAATCCATGAGAGATGGAAAGGCATGTAAATCATAGAGAAGGCATGAGCCAAGACCCTGAAGCATGAAAATGCCCAGATCCCTGACATCGGTCTTAAACCATTAGCCCACCCAAGACAGGACAATGTCCTGCTACTTGAATAGAAGGAGCACACAGCCATGACAACATTCTCAGGTTCACCTAACGTGTTTTTTTTTTTTTACAACTTTCAAACCAATTTTCAGCATCACATTGAAATTTCAGGGAAATAATTTTAGTACTTCCATTTAAGATTCTGCTTTAGTAATATTCACTAAATGATTACACAACTGATTCATTAATGATTTCCTAGAACTCTCCAATTTTGTGAAGTGTTTTGCTGCTGTTTGTGTTGGCTAATTACTAACATGCTCCTTAGAGTTCAGTAATATTGCTGTCATTTCATAGATGAGGAAACAGGCATGCAAAGTTGGAAACTTTTCTAAGTTTACAAGTATCAAATAAGAATCAAATGAATTATCGGACAATATATTCCATTTAAGTATACAGAAAACTGTGTGAATAAACTTTAAATGAGGAGTTAGAAAGTTGGAGTTTTATTTTACTACTACTATAACTTACTGAAGAAAATCTCTTAACCCTTTGAACCTTATTTTTGTCCTTTGTAAGATAGAGTTAATAATTCCTACTCTGGATCCTCTTCTCATAAACCTTTAAAAGGTAAATGAGATAACTTTGATGTGATGCTTTGCATGCAGAAGCAGAACACAAAATAAATATAAGGCATGGCTTTTATCACTAGCAGTTAAATGACACAGCTAAGCTGCAGCATCAAAGGGATACCATAACTATTTCTTTTTTATTTTTATTATTTATTTATTTTGAGACAGAGTTTTGCTCTTGTTGTCCAGGCTGGAGTGCAATGGCATGATCTCGGCTCACTACAACCTCTGCCTCCTGGGTTCAAGTGATTCTCCTGCCTCAGCCTTCTGAGTAGCTGGGATTACAGGCATACGCCACCATGCCTGCCTAATTTTGTACTTTTAGTAGAGATGGGGTTTCTCCACATTGGTCAGGCTGGTCTCAAACTCCCAACCTCAGGTGATCCACCCACCTCAGCCTCCCAAAGTGCTGAGATTACAGGCGTGAGCCACTGTGCGCAGCCCCATTTCTTTTAAAGAGTAAGATGTGGTTTCCAATATAAGTAACAAGAGGTGAGAAATTCTTTTTATTAGCTGACTTTGCCTATTTTAAAAAGAGAAATAAAAACATTAAATGTAGAATTATCACATGATCCAGCAATGTCACTTTTGGGTATATACTCAAAAGAAGTGAATGCAGGGACTTAACAGTTATCTGTAGACCATATTTTAGCAGCGTTATTTACAATAGGCAAATGGTGGAAACAACTAAAATTTCCATTGACAAATGAATGGATAAATACTACGTAATATAAACCACATTGGAATATATGGTGCAATATTATTAACCATTAAAATGAAAGCAGATTCTGATACATGCTACAACATGGATGAATCTTAAGGACGTTATACTAAGTAAAAATGAAACAGTCACAAAAAGGCAGATACTGTAGGGTTCCACTTATATAAGGTACTTAGAGTACCTGTAGAGACAGGAAGTAGAATGGTGGTTGCCTGGAGGTAAGGGAGAGGAGAATGGGGGGTTAGTGTTTCATGGGTATGGAGTTTTAATTTGGGGTGATAAAAAAAATTCTGCAGATGAATGGTGGGGATTGTGGCAGAACAATATGAATGTACCTAATGCCACCGGACTGCATACTTAAAAACGGTTAAAATGGTAAGTTTTCTGTTATGTGTATTTTATCCAAATAATAATGATAATAATAGTAAATCCTGCCCACAAAAAGGAGGAAGAGAAAAAGCTCACACTGAACTCAGAGTTTAAAGATCTAAATCAGCTTCCAGCTTAATGTCCTACATTACAAATCTTGGATAAGACACGTAGCTTCTCCTCAGTTTTCATTTCTATTATATAAAGACAATAGTACCTTCTTTACATGTCATAAGGATTAAATATACATAAAAACATCCTATAAGCTCTGACTTCTATGAAATATAAAATATTGTATTCTATCTTACCAGTTTGGGAAGTGAACAATTTTAGAAGCAAAGGAATCTGAGATTCAAAGAAGGCTGCGAGTGGCAGAGCCTGGTCTGGAACTGAAGCCTCTTCCATCCACTCCAGCACAGTGCTGCCTTTCTCATTGCTTTATTTTCTTGGGAAAGTGAAACAAAGTGAAGCCAGCCCCAAGTAGCCTACCATGACCACCTGACTTGCTGGTCCTCATACAGATTCTTCTCAGGTTGGCAGTACCAGGAATTTAATGATAGACTGAGGAGAAGAAGAAACATTTCTTTCTGTGGGGACACTTGGAAAAAACTATCCTCTTGTTTACCTGGATTCTCTTTTATTCCATAAATTATGTCTTTCATTCATCCCAGTTGACATACCTCAGTTCACTTTCATCCTGAAGAATGTTCTTAATGTCTTGGTGCCTAAGGAAAAAAGCTTTGGGAGTGGAGAGGGGAAGATGTTCAGCCTTCTCATTGCTGAGGTTGGGAGAAGGGCAGGGTTAAGTGTGACCCATCACCTCCTGATTTGGCCAGAACAGTCCCCTGTCAGCCACAGGGCCAAGAGACTGCGTGAAGCTTCACACCTACACTCCTCATCTCCTTATCCCCATGGCAGTATGAGCCATATCAGGTTTCATGTTCCAACTCATGTTCCAAAAGGGCAGCTTTCAATATCTAGGGAGTAGTGGCAAAGTAGGACATTTGGCACCGATGAGAGATACAATTGTGTGTGTATGATACTCTTTTACTCATGAACAGCTGCAACAGGAGCTGCTAAAAATCTTACAGAACAAGATTCACTTTTTAAGAAAGTCTTTGCAAACAGATCCTGAGTCCATTTTGTAGAATCTCCGACTGAACTTACACAAAGGATTTAAGTCTATTTTCCCAGCACTGAGTCTGCATGGGTGCGGACCCAAGCCAGACTGCTTAGAGACCTTGGAGATGAAAGGCCCAGACAGGACAGCCAGCCAAACCCACTGGCAGCTGGCCCTGCCACAAATGGAGCCAGAAGTTGGATTATTTCTGCTAGAATTTTCTTTTTCTGAAAGAATGCCATAGGAATAAGAAGTCATGGTGAAGACAAGTCACCTGTAACCTACATCACCACTAAGCATTAATCATCATTTTCATCATCCATTTGGCAAAATTGTCATTGGACATATGAGGATAGGTAATATACTAGACATTTACAAGTTGAGCTGCCAACCAAAAAATAAACAAACAACAACAAAATAGATTGGATTTTTATTGAAATGACGGTAGTCCTTGATATTTTTTGTTTGTTTTTTTTGGTATGTGCATGTGGAACACATAAGTAAAACATGACATTTAACTTTTAATTTTTAGGACCTAATACCTGCACTGTCTGGGGTTAGGTTCAGCTGGGCAATGCAAAACTGGCCATAACCAAGGAGTTAAAAGAATGCAGTTTCTCCTTCTCTTAAGATCTCTGTGTCAGACTCCTCACCTAAGAAAATTTTGAATGAACAATATTTCAAAAGTTTGTGTACATGATTGAGTAGACAGGATGTGTGATGAGTCAAGTTTAGAAATTTACTCTATACACCAAGGGTCCCCAGTGGGGAACCTGTTAGGAACTGGGCTGCACAGTAGGATGTGAATGGTGATGAGCAAACAACGCTTCATCTGTATTTACAGCTGCTCCCCATTGCTCACATTACTGCCTGAGCTCTGCCTCCTGTCAGCTCATGGGCTGCGCTAGATTCTCATAGAGGCGTGAACCCTTTTGTAAACTGCGCACGCAAGGGATCTATGATGCTGCACACTTTCTCTTCTTTTCTTTTTCTGAGACAGAGTCTCACTCTGTCACCCAGGCTGGAGGGCAGTAGCGTGATCTCAGCCCACTGCAACCTCCACCTCCTGAGTTCAAGTGATTTTCCTGCCTCAGCCTCTTGAGTAGCTAGGACTACAGACATGCACCACCATGCCCAGCTAATTTTTTTTTGGTATTTTGAGTAGAGACGAGGTTTCACCATGTTGGCCATGCTGGTCTTGAACTTCTGACCTCAAATTATCTGCCCACCTCGGCCTCCCATTGTGCTGGGATTACAAGCATAAGCCACTGAGCCCAGCCTGTTGCACATTTCTTATGAGGCTCTAATACCTAATGACCTGTCACTGTTTCCAGTCACCCCCAAATGGGACTGCTTTGCTGCAGGAAAACAAGGTCAGGGCTCCCACTGGTTCTACATTATGGTGAGTTGTATAATTATTTCATTGTATATTACAATTTAATAATAACAGAAATAAAATGCACAATAAATTTAATGTACTTGAATCATCCCGAAACCATCCTCTGCCCACCCCCCTACCCCAACTGATTTATGGAAAAATTGTCTTCTGTGAAACCAATCCTTGGTGCCAAAAAGGTTGGGGGCTGCTGCTTTGCACTGTAGTCAACTAAAGTAACAGCATCTTAAACCCTGTTAACCTCTAACATAATCCTATTTCAACTTCCATTTACCTTGTTTAATCTGTAAATTTACTTTGAATCTCTTTTAATCTTTTTAAATTAAAATTGAATTGGTGACTTCCATAAAACATTCACCAACATAGACCACATTCTAAACCATAAAACACATCTAAACACAATTAAATAAATAGAAATTATACAAAGTATCTTCTCAGACCAGAGTGGAATTAAATCTGAAATCAATAACAGAGAGATAGTTATAATATTCCAAAATATTAGATATTAAATAATATACTTCTAAGTAACAGATGAGTCAAATAAGAAGTCTCAAGAGAAATTTTAAAATGTTTTACACCAAATGAAAATTAAAAATATAACTTATCAAAATATGTGGGATCCAGCAAAAGCAATAATTAGATGGAGATTTATAGTACTGAATGGATATATTAGAAAAAATGGAGGCTGGACATAGTGGCTCATGCTTGTACTCTTAGCACTTTGGGAGGCCGAGGTGGGCAGATCGCTTGAGCCCAGGAGTCCAAAACCAGCCTGTGCAACATGGCGAAACTCCATTTCTGCTAAAAATACAAAAACTAGCTGGGGGTGGTGGCACGCACCTATAGTCTTAACTACTTGGGAGGCTGAGGTGGGAGGATGGTTGAGTCTAGCATAAAAAGGTTGCAGTGAGCCAAGATTGTGCCACTGCACTCCATCCTGGATGACAGAACCAAACCCTCTTTAAAAAAGAAAAAAGAAGAGCAAAAAGAAGGGTCCAAAATCAATAATCTAGGCTTCCACCTTAGAAAACTAGAAAGTGAAAGCAATTTATACCTAAAGCAACAAAAAATATAATAAAAATTATAGCAAAAATCGATGAAATTGAAACAGAAAAACAATAGAGAAATTAATGAAACTAAAAGCTGGTTCTTTGGAAAGATTAATAAAACAGATGAACTTCTAGCCCAGCTAACCAAGAATAAAAGAGAAAAACATAGATTGCCAATATCAGAAATGAAAGAGAGATCATAACTACCAATCCCATGGACATTAAAATGATAATTAAGGAATATTATTAACAACTCTATGCCCATATGTTTGATCACTTAGATTAAATGGACTAATTTCTTGAAAGATAGCAACTACCAAAACTTACATAGAAAGAAATAGATAATCTGAATAGTCCTATGTAACGTGTGTATACTGAACTTTGTTATGAGGGGGTTGGGAGAGAGAGAGAGAGAGAGAGAGAAAGAGAGAGAGAGGACTGATTTATTATAAGTAATTAGCTCACATAATTATGGGGACTGGCAAATCCAAAATCTGCAAAGAAGGGAAGAAGGCTAGAGACTCAGGAAAGTTGATGCTGCAGTTCTACTCTGATTGCCATCTGCTATAGAACCAGGAAGATCCAATGTTGCAGGTGAGATCCAAAGGTAATCTGCTGAAGAATTCTCTTTTGCTTAGATTAGGGCGGGCAGTTTTTTGTTCCATTCAACCCTTCAGCTGACTAGATGAGGCTTTGGAGGCCAATTTGCCTTCCTCAAAGTTCATAGATTTAAATTTAACCTCATTAAAAAACACTTTCATAAAAACACCCAGAATAATGTTTGAACAAATATCTGGGCATACCATGGCCCAGCTAAGTTGACACATAAAATTAGCCATCATAGACTATATCTACTAAATAAATTAAATTAATAACTAATAACTGAAAAAAAGAAAGCACCAGACACAGATAGTTTCACTGCAAATTCTATCAAATATTTAAGGAATAAATAATACCAATTCTTTACAATCTCAGAAAATGAAAGTGAAGGGAACACTTTCTAGTTTATTTTATTAAGCCACCATTACCCTAATATCAAACCAGATAAAGACATTACAAGAAGGGAAAACTACAGACTAATATATTTCATAAACATAGATGCAAAAATTCTCAACAAAATATTAGCAAATCATATCCAACAATGTATATAAAGAATTATACATCACAAGCAAGTGGGATTTATGGCAGGTATGCAAGTCTGCTTCAATATTTGGCAATCAATTCATGTAACTAATTACATTAATAGGCTAAAAGACAAAAAATTATATGGTCACATTAGCTGATGCAAAGAAAAAAGCCTTGACAAAATTCAACATCTGTTCAAAATAAAAGCTCTCAGAAAACTAAGAATAGAGATAGCTTCCTCAACTCTATAAAGAACATCTATTAAAACAAATACAGCTAACATCATACTTAATAATGATAAACAGATGACTTTTCCCTAAGATCAGATCAAGACAAAAATGTCTCCTCTCCTAGTCAGCATTATACTGGAAATCTTGGAAAGTGCAGAAGACAAGAAAAGGAAATAACAGACGCACAGGTTGGAAAAGGAGAAATCAAATTGTTTTGTTTGCAGATGACATGATTGATCATTTAGAAAATTCCTAAGAATTTATAACAACAAAAAAATTCTAGAGGTAATCTGATTTTTCAATGAGCAAACGATCTCAATGGATATGTCTCAAATGAAGACATACAGGCCAGGTGCAATGGCTTATGCCTGTAATCCCAGCACTTTGGGAGGCCGAGGCAGGTGAATCAGTTGAGGTCAGGAGTTCAAGGCCACCCTGGCCAACATAGTGAAACCCGTCTCTACTAAAAATACAAAAATTAACCAGGTGTGGTGGTGGGCGCCTGTAATCCCAGCTATCTGGAAGTCTGAGGCAAGAGAATCACTTGATCCCAGAAGGCGGAGATTGCAGTGAGCCCAGATCATGCCACTACACTCCAACCTGGGCAATAGAGCAAAACAGTATGTAAAAAAAAAAAAAAAAAAAAAGAAGATATACAAATGACAAACAAGCTTATGAAAATGAGATATCGTCTCACCCAAGATAAAGTGTCTTTTATCCAAAAGACAGGCAATAAAAAATGCTGGCAAGAGTGTAGAGAAAAGAGAACTCTCATACACTGTTGGTGGAAATATAAGCTAATATAACCACTATGGAGAACAGTTTGAGGTCAGAAAACTAAAAATAGAGTTACCATTGAGCCAGCAATCCCACTGATAGATATATACCCAAAAGAACGGAAATCAGTGTATTGAAGAGTTCTGCACTCCTAAGTTTATTGCATTTCTATTCACAATAGCCAAGATTTAGAAGCAACGTAAGTGTTCATCAATAGATGAATGGATGAAGAAAATGTGATAAATATACACAATGAAGTATTATTCAGCCATGAAAAGGAATGTGATCCTGTCATTTGCAACAACATGAATGGAACCAGAGGTTGTTATGTTGAATACAATAAGTCAGCACAAAAATACAAATTTTGCATGTTCTCACTTATTTGTGGGAACTCAAAATTAAAACAATTGAACTCGTGGAGATAGGGTGTGAAGGTTACCAGAGGCTGGGGCTGGTAGTAGGAGGTGTGGAGGAGGGAGGGTGATTAATGAGTACAAAAAATAGGAAGAATGAATAAAATCTAGTATTTGATAGCACAATAGAGTGGCTATAGTCAATAATAATTTAATTGTACATTTAAATATAACTAACAGAGTATAATTAGATTCTTTGTAATGCAAAGGATAAATCCTTGAAGTGATGGATATCCTATTTACCCTGATGTGATTATTACACATTGTATGCCTGTATCAAAATATTCCATATACCCCATAGATATATATATACCTACTATATAGCCATAAAAGTTAAAATTAAAAAAAAATAAAATGGGCAAAGATCTGTATAGACATCTCACCAAAAAAAGATATAAAGACAGCAAATAACTGTATGAACAGATAGATGTGCAACATCATATGTCATCAGAGAACTGCAAATTCAGAAAACCATGGGATATCCTACACACCTATCAGAATGGCTAAAATCAAAACAACTGACAGTACATGGAAATCTTATTCATTGCTGATGAGAATATAAAATGATACAGCTGTCTTGAAGACAGTTTGGCAGTTTCTTATAATACTTGACACATTCTTACCGTATGATCCAGTAATCATGCTCCTAAGTATTTACCTAATTGACTTGAAAACTTATGCCCACACAAAAAGTTGTGCATGGATGTTTATAGCAGTTTTATTCATGATTACCCAAACTTGGGAGCAACCAAGATGTTTTTCAGTAGGTAGTAAATAAACTGTGGTACATTCATACAATGGAATATTATACAGCAATAAAAAGAAAGAAGCTGTCAAACAATGAAAAGACATGGAGAACCCTTAAATGCATATTGAAAGAAGCTAGTATGAAAAGACTATGCTGTACGATTCCAACTAAATGACATTCTAAAAAGGCAAAACTATAAATAAAATAAAAAGATCAGTGGTTACCAGGGATTTAGCAGGAAGAGGGGAGAGATAAGTAAAGTAAGGGTGGTAGAACTATTTTGTATAATGCTGCAATAGTGAATATACAACATGATGTGTTTGTCAAAACCCATAGAACTCTACAACATAAAGCTTACCCTTATTTTAACACAGAACAGAAACCTTAATGTAGGCATACTAAAAAATCGTTTTGGAGGTTGATGATCCCAGAAAAGAATGCAGACTGTGACGAGAGAATCCATCTGAATTACAAACATGCAAAATAATGTCACTGAAGGGGTGGGGGAAAAATGTATTGACCTAAGTAACTTCAGAAATGAATCCAGTCTATAAAACTAAAGGCAAAAGAAACTGCACATAAGCACTGTCTTCTAGCTGATATTGTTGCCTCCCATAGGAGTATAGGTTAACAACTCTGACATTCTTGTATATGTATACTGGACTGAACAAATAAGCAACTCAATGGCAACTGATGGAAAGCCAGGTTTCACACTCTTGGGGTGGAAGCTTTTAGATACACGTAAGAAGAGATTGTAATGATCCATGTGGTAATAGATTAGATTGGAGCCTTCAGTAAGAACTCATGTTTAACTTAATGTATATCCATATGATTACACAAATAAATACTTACAGATATGTTTATATACATGGTTAGTACACATACAAACAATCCGATGCTTTGTTGGCTGAGAGGACCTAAAAGAAACAACACCCCGGTAGTAATGAGCACACATAGGACCCAGATCTTGGTTTCTAGTATCATTCTCTGATGAAAAGAACCAGGGCTCATTGAAGAAATGGCTGATTCTAGGACTTGGGAAGGAAATACATGAGTCAGGAATAACTTGTAGTGCTAGAAAGTAAGAAAGTGCTCAAAAAGAAAAAACAGACAAACCCTAACAATGGCAGTATGTTGAAGTCACATATGTGCCAACTGAAGAACTCTAAATGGCCAAAGCCTGAATAATTTTGGGCAATATGATAAATGAAATATTATGAGATCATAATTCAAAGTATAAAGTAAATATCCATGAGTCCATGGTGATCCAAATAAATGACTGGATAAATTAATGAAAGGCTAAGAAACTCACAGCCAAGAGAAGCCTAAGGAGACATAAGAGCTGAATGCAAGATGGTATACTGAAACAAGAAAAGGGCATTAAGTCAAAAATTAAGGAAATCTGAATAAACTATGGGCTTTAATTAACAATAATGTTCCAGTATTGGTTCATTAGTGGTAATTAAGGTACTATACTAATGTAAGAGGTTAATAACAGAGGAAAATGTGGTGAGGACTCCTCATATGGGAACTTTCTATACTATCTGCTCAATTTTTTTGTAAATCTAAAACTTTTCTAAAAAACTACATCAACTTGCCTTAAAAACAGTTAGAAATTGAATTATTGGCTTTTAAGTGTCAGCTCTTTCTCCTTTCCATAATAATGGAAAATCTATACAACATCACTAAAAGCAAAAGAGTTGTCCTTCCAGTGTCCTACGTGGTGTCCTCTTTAAGTATGAGATCACCTGATCCAATCTCTAATAATAGTAAAGTGAGGTCAGAACTTTTGGCCACAAATGAAAAATCCTACATCAAAAATTTTACATTTTGAGGGTAGCAGTAGAAAGAGACATGGGAATTCTATTGAAGGACTTCAAGATTTCCAACACTTATAAGGTTAAAATCCATTTTAAAAACCACCACTGTGGCATTTTCCAAGATATGAACATCATCATTCTTTTGCAGAAATAAAGAAAACGAAAAGGACTTTAAACTCAACTTCCAAGTGTGTGGAGAACACTACCACGTTTGAATAAGCTCCATCAAACTTGCTCAATTGTAGCATGCTTGCCAAGTACCTACTCTCCAGGCTTTTCAGTTGGATGTGACTATGGCTAACCTGGGACTCTTAGGAAATGACTGCTCCTTTCTGCAAAGGTGGAAACTGAGTCCCATGGATGTGTGAATCCCATGTCAGGCTGTTGCCCCTGTGCTTTGTAAGATGGCAGATCCTGAAGAGAAAAAAACAAAGCAAAACAAAAAACCCAGAAATCTTCCACCCTTTATGTGTACAAACTAAGGCTCAACAGGTATAAAAATTAATCCAATTTCACAGAGTTAATTAGTAGAATAATAACAATTCTTGGTTCATGATGCAAGGTCACCATTTCTGACACCTAGCTCGAGAGCTATTTTTCATTACCACACTGGCTCCTGGTGCTTGAATTCTGAATAGTTATATAATTAACTTATGCTGCTGTGTTGACTCCCCTAAAACTATACTCACAAGCATGAACAGATATGCCTCATTTGATCGTGTTTTGCTTTATTGCACTTTGCAAATATTGCATTTTTTATAAATAGGAGGTTTGTGGTAACCCTGTGTCAAGCAAGTCTGTTGGCACCATTTTTTCCAATAATATGTGTTCACTTTGTGTCTCTGCATCATATTTTGGTAATTCTTGCAAAATTTCAAGTGTTTTTTCAATATTGTTATATCTATTATGGTCATCAGTGCTCAGTGGCATGCCACAAACCACACGCATGTAAGATAGTGAATTGAATCAATAAATGTTTTGTGTACCCTTGTGTGCTCCACCACCCGTTCCCCATCTCTCTCCCTCTCCTCAGGCCTCCCTATTCCTGGACATTCAAAAATAGTGAAATTGGGCTAATTAGTAATCTCTAAGTGTTCAAGTGAAAGGAAAAGTTATACGTCTCTCACTTAAAATCGAAAGCTAGAAATGATTACGCTTGGGGAGGAAGGCACATAGAAAGTTGAAATAGGCTAAAAGCAAGGACTCTTTTGCCAGACAGATAGCCAAGTCATGAAGGCAAACAGAAATTAAAAGTGCTATTCCAGTGAAAAAGCAAATGACAAGAAAGCAAAACAGATTTCTTGATGTTAGAGAGGAAGTTCAAGTGGTCTGGATAGAAAATCAAGCCAGCCACATTTCCTTAAGCCAAAGCCTAATCCAGAGCAAGGTCCTCAATCTCTTCAACTCTGTGAAGGCTGACAGAGATGAAGAAGCAGCAGAAGAAAAGTCTGGAGCTTTCAGAGTTTCATTTATGAGACTTAAGGAAAGAAGCTGTCTCTATAACATAAAAGACCAAGGTGAAGCAGCAAATACTGATGGAGAAGCTGCAGCAAGTTATCCAGAACATCCAGCTAAGATAACTGATTAAGGTGGCTACACTGAAGCACAGATTTTCAAGGTACAGAACAACGTTTTATTGGAGGAAGATGCCATCTAGGACATGAATAGCTAGAGAGAAGTCAATGCCTGGTTTCAAAGCTTCAAAGGACAAGTTGACCCTTTCATTAGGTGCTAATGTAGTTAGTGACTTTACGTTGAAGCCGATGTTCATTTGCCATTTCAAAAATCTTAAGGCTCTTAAGAATTATGCTAAATCCACTCTACCTGGGCTCTCTATATAAGTGGAACAACAAAGCCTGGATGAAAGCACATCTGTTTAACACCTGGTTTACCAAATATTTTAATCCTACAGTTGAGACCTACTGCTGAGAAAAATACAAGTTTTATTTCAAAATATTATTATTCATTGACAATGCACCTGGTTACCCATGAGCTCTGATAGAGATGTACAAGGAGATTAATGTTGGTTTTCTGCCTGCTAACAAAACATCCATTCATTCTGCAGTCCATGGATCAAGGAGTAATTTTGACTTTCAAGTCTTATTATTTAAGAAATACATTTTATAAGGCTAGAGCCACCATAGATAGTGACTCTTGATGGATCCGAGCAAAATAAATTGAAAATCTTCCATATAGGATTCACCATTCTAGATGCCATTAAGAACATGCATGATTTATATGAGGAGGTCAAAATATCAACATTAACAAAAGTTTGTAAGAAATTGATTCCAACCCTCATGGATGAGTTTGAAGGGTTTAAGATTTCCATGGAGGAAGTCACTGCAGATGTGATGGAAACAGCACAAGAACTAGCATTAGAAGTGGAGCCTGAAGATTTGACTGAATTCCTGTAATCTCTTGATAAAACTTTAATGGATGAAGAGTTGTTTCTTATGGATGAGCAAAGAAAGTGATTTCTTGAGATGGAATCTACTCCTGGTGAAGATGCTATGAACATTGTTAAAATGACAACAAAGGATATAGAATATTACATAAACTTAGTAACTGAAGCAGTGTCAAGATTTGAGAGATGGATTCCAATTTTTGAAGAAGTTCTACTGTGGGTAAAATGGTATCAAACAGCATGACATGCCTCAGAGAAATCTTTCATGAAGGAAGAATCAATCAATGTGGCAACCTTCATTGTTGTCTTATGTTAAGAAAATGCCAGCCAGGCACGGTGACTCACGCCTGTCATCCCAGCACTTTGGGAGACCAAGGCGGGTAGATCACCTGAGGTCAGGAGTTCGAGGCCAGCCTGGCCAACATTGAGAAACCCTGTCTTTACTAAAAATACAAAAAATTAGCTGGGCTTGTGGGCACCTGTAACCCCAGCTATTCTGGAGGCTGAGGCAGGAGAACCGCTTAAACTTGGGTGACAAGTTGCAGTGAGCCGCGATCGCACCGCGATTGCACTCCAGCCTGAGCAACAAGAGCAAGACTTTGTCCAAAAATTTAAAAAGGGAAAAGAAATTGCCACAGCCACCCTAAGCTTTAGCAACCATCACCCTAATCAGTCAGCAGCTACATCAGCATCAAGGCAAGAAGCCTCCACCAGCCAAAAGATTATGGCTCACCAAAGGCTCCAATGATCATTAGCAAGTTTTCAGCAATCATGTATTTTAAATTGAGGTATGTACTTGCTTTTCTTAGATTTTTTTTTTTATTTCTATAGGTTTTTGGGGAACAGGTGGTATTTGGTTAAATGAATATATTCCTTAGTGGTGATGTGGAAGATTTGGATGCACCCATCACCTGAGCAGTGTACACTGTTCATTGCTTTCTTTGACATAATGCTGCTGCCACTATGATATTATACATATGTATATGTGCTTTGCTTTATGTTTGTGTCCATGGTTCCTGGCTTATAACTCCCATTGCCTTTGTTACCCCTCCCCGCCCTGCCCCACCCACCCCCCGCCACACATTTGGTCACAGAAGTCTTCTGTGTTGATTGTTGTGCTGGTGTGAGAGCAAAGAAAAAACATGGTTTGAGTTTTTCCTAAACACACATTTCATGAACTACAGTATAGTATAATATAACTTTTATACGTACTGGGAGATCAAAAAATTTGTGTGACTCTCACTTAATTGCAATAGGACGGTCTAAAAGCAAACCTGCCACATATGCTACCATATCTGTGTACTATACACAGAATCCACTTGATACTGCTGATAGTAGAAAAACATTCTCATGGTTTCAACTCATGCAGTCTTTGAGATAATCCCATTTCTGAAAAGAATATTTAAGCAGGGTGGTCATTATCAGGAGTACTTATATCCTCCTTCCCTGAGAACTGTGATTATAAAATAGGAGATGAAAATTTACCCATGATTCAATTTCCCAACATATCACCAATGTTAGAAAGGTAGTAACTAAAACATAGGATGAAATTGCATGAAATGCCGCTCCCTGAAGAGAGAGGCTGTAGTCCTAGCTACTCAGAAGACTGAGGTGGGAGGATCACTTGAGCCTGGGAGGTCAAGGTTGCAGTAAGCCAAGATTGCACCCTTATATTTCAGCCTGAGTAACAGAGCAGGCTCTGTCTCAAAAAAAAAAAAAAGAAAAAAAAAAAGACATTAAATTTTGGCTGTATGAAAGTATTCAATTCATTGTTCAACACATGTTTTTGAATGTCTGCTCTGTGCCAACCTGTTTGCAGAACTGGGAATACAGCAATGAACAACAATATATACCAAAATTGCTTCCTTCAGGGATTTATGTTCTAATAAAAAAGACACAAGTAAACTAGATATTTTTAAAAAGTAAAATGCATACTAGTAGGATAAAGGACATAAGAAGAGTTTGATGGGGATAGAGTGAAACTTTCAGAAGAGAATCCTGGTAAGATCTCAAAGAGAAAGACACTTAACTGAATAAAGACTAGGAAAGACAGAGAGAGAGCAACATTTTTGAGGATTTCTTCATTTTATGAATATGAAAGTTGAGCCTGAGGGTAGACTGGCTGTAGCTCACAGAGATAGAATGTGGTACAGTTAAGTGGGATAGATCTTCTAACTTTGATCCAGTGTCCTTGAGACTACATCACAGTTGCCTCACACATAAGCCAAAAAATAGAGACAGTGAATCTGCCACTTTACCAACTCCCCAAGTGGGCTCTCTTATCTACCATTTATTGAAGTTTTCCAGACACCAACTATGAACATAAAGAATGTCAGAGGACGGGGGAAAATATATCCTCTTTTAACAGGAAAGGAGAGGTAAATATGTTTTCTTGAATTGAAAGAAAATAAAAATCTAGATTATTATTACATATTCTTATGCGAGCCCTGTATTTATTAAAGTCAGGCCTAGAAGGGTTGCGTTTTTCTTTGTCACATCTAAGAAAATCCACCTAAATAGAATTATTATCTAGTAAACAAACTGAAGATCAAAAGCCAAAATATGTGAAGCACTCTGATATCAAAAATGTACATTTTGTTTTCTCTCTCCAAGAACTGAATGAATCTTGCTCTCTCTCCAACTTTCAGATCCATTAGCTTTGACCACCGGATGGGCACCAATGGGTGTATTTGCTTGCTATTTTTCATTAGACATAAATCTAAAGAAAGAGTTGCGCTTTCAAAGTCTTTCAAATTTGCTTAACTATGGATAAGTTGGAATTTAAACCCAGGTTCCAGTCCAGTATCTGCAAAAAGTTAGACCAAATGAAAAAGGATTTAGACAGCAGTTGAGAAAATATATTAACAAGAACCAGTATACTTTAGTTGCTGGTTTTCACTGCCTTTAGCCATATTCTGAGTTACACTGTGTCAGTGAGGATAATAACTTTTGTTCCTTTAACATATGGAATGGATTGGTGGGTATTCAAATTATTCAAACAAATTATTGATATATTTAATTTAATATATAAAAATATATGTTGATGTATTAAATATAAATTATTGATATATTAAATATATAAGTATATAAATTATTCAAATATATAAACAAATTTCTCTTATTCTGAAGCAATAAAAATGTTAATTAATTAATACTTGATAGTTCTATTCAATGTTTTGTCAAAGACCTTTCTAATACTTTAAAAGTAAATTTACTAGGCCTTGAGTATTCTAAAATCCTGTTCTCACTGCTAGCTTTAGACATGTAAGGACATGGAAGCAACAAAATTGGTCAAGGACAAAGAGAGAATGTGTCAGCACTGAAACTGAAGTCTTGGATCCACATCTGGGTGTTACATTACCACACAGGAGGAGATAAAGATGGATACTTTATCTGGGCTGGGCAAAACGGTGCCATTTCAATGATTTGGGAAGAAATTGAGTTTGCAAAAATGAACGTAACATAAGAGGCAAGAAACAAGATAGAGGAAACTCAATTTTCATCTGGTAGAGAACATTTGGAGGGCATTTGAATGTGTTCTTTCAATATATCTAAGAAAACAAAAATCTCAATAAGGTAGTTAAAACTATTAAAAGGTAGTTCTCTGTTTGAAGAATCATTATGTGGAGGAAAGATAAATCAAATTTCTTATTTAGAAACCAAGATTTATCTTTCTCTGTCAGATAGGCTGGATTCAGATTCTGATAATGCCATTGGCTAGCTGTGTGATCATGGGCAGATATCTTAGTTTCTTTAAAAGTGAGTTGCTAACAGTACCAAATGAATTAACACATGAGAAGCATTTATCATTATGCTTGGCCCATAGTATGCATCTAATAAATGGTAACTACACTACTGCTACTACTAATAGAGCTTGAGCAAGCACATGGGGGAATGCGGGCATGCATGGAAAGCATATACTGCAGCTGAAGGGGGCTGGGAAGGCCCTTTTTCCTCTGGGGATGATGAATAAACTGTGTTGTGCCCCTGCGTTTTGACTGAGAGCTGTCACATGAGATCAAGTGGGGAATTTTGCGTTTGTGACATAATATCGATGCTCAAGAAGTTTCAAACTTTGGAGCATTTTGGATTTTGGATTTTCACATTAGGGATGCTCAACCTGTAGTAGTAAGAGTGGTAGCTACTGTGCATTATTTATTGTGTTTTTATTGCTTGTTCTCTGCTCTATGGCATAAACATATTATTGAAAATGTTAAAAAGGCCTACATGGCATCCATAGGGTAGTGCAAGCATTCCAAAATCTGAAATATTTCTGGTCCCAAGGATTTCAGCTAAGAGGTACTCAATCTGTACTACTACTATATTATTATTTGTTCCCCTTCATTTTACTATGTTCCCACTCACTCCTTTGTCTTTTCATCCCTCCTACTTTATTCGACTACATTATAATCTAAGCAAGAAATAATTGAGTCAGAAAACTGACATATTCAATTAATGCTCAGATCAAAAAGCTCAGTTGCCTCAAAACCTGAAGTTCTTGTTTCTTGTGATGTTTTCTATGAAAGAATGGTTCCACTTAAAATGACTTAATTTCTTACTTTTCTAAAATGATGGAGGTCATCTAAACATCTGCTATGAAGCTGCAACTGTCTCTGAGCATGACTTTATATTTTAAATCTCTTGAATAACCTTTTTATCCTTTTATTTCAGAGAGAAATGTATTTTTTTTCCTTGGAAGTTACCTTTCCCCAAGTTTTCAGTATCCTTGAGAAAACTGCTTCCACATTTTCCCTATTCTTCTTTCCATTCACCTTAAAAATCTCACAAGATGTTTCTAAGGTTTTTGTAAAAAGTGGCACACACAAATATCCAGGTAGAAAAGAAAGTTAAAAGTCACACAAAATTCTACCACCTAGAATCACTATCAGTAGCATATGTGACATTTCAGACATCTCTTTTTATTTGCACATGGAAAGAAAAAATAATAAATAGATATAACTTTTCAAAAATCAAACTACTTTTAAATTAAAAATATTGAATTTATTGTTTTTTGAAATCCATAGACAATATAAAAAATGAAATTGAAGGAATTGATGAATTGTAGGTAAATGTTTACCTGCCAAAATAAATATTATTTCCTAAGAAAAACCTTAAAGCTTGGTGGAGGGGAAGACAAGAAGTGTGAGACTTTTACTTCTAGCCCATATGAAATACCAGGGACTAGATTTGTCCAGCTGTCTTAAAAAAATAAAGAACAGAATGAAATATATTAAACAATAATTGTAATTCATTGAACAACAAACATTGCAGGAAAGTAATTTTTGCAGGAAGGAAAACAAATAATGTAAGCCCTATAATTGTCCCAGGGAACTTCCTAAAGAGAATTTCTAAGCCTCAAAACAGAGAGTGTAAACCGAAAAGGAGCCTAATAGTCTCTCTGAGATAAAAAGTCGGAGTTCAGATTTTAAAGAGGCTAAGGTTGCCGGGTACAGTGGCTCACGCCTGTAACCCCAGCAGTTTGGGAGGCCAAGGCGGATGGATCACCTTAGGTTGGGAGTTGGAGACCAGCCTGACCAACATGGAGAAACACCGTCTCTACTAAAAATACAAAAAAATTAGCCGGGTGTGGTGGCACATGCCTGTAATCCCAGCTACTTGGGAGATTGAGGCAGGAGAATCGCTTGAACCTGGGAGGCAGAGATTGTGGTGAGCTGAGGTTGTGCCATTGCACTCCAGCCTGGGCAAGAGAGCAAAACTCTGTCTAAAAAATAAAAAATAAATTTAAAAAATTACAAAAGAGGCTAAGGTGTGTGGAATTCATAGGATGGAGTCACAGAGAGGGAAAATCTTCAAAGACCAAGAGTTCCGAAGATCTGCAGAGGGTTCCTTTTAAATCCTTACTTCATCATTGCATACACCGAGAAAACTGTGATGGCAGGGAAAGAGCTACTAGAAAGGAGCATGTAGAACAATCCTTGGAAATCACACAGGTTTGGGAATAAAACATCTTTCCACCAGCCAGAGTGGAAAGACCTCCTAACACTTGAAATAACAAGAACTGTCAAAAGGGTATTACCTTAGTAATGGAGCCCGTTAAGCTGGAAAAGTCACCAGCTTAACTTTTCCAGCCTAGCTGGCTCCATTAGTATTAGGTGATTAAGATTTTCTGTTTGAATACCTAAGTCATTTTTTGTTATGTCATAATTGATTCAATGTTGATTTTTCTATAATAGTTTTGGCTAATATGGTGTACCCTTTCAATCTGATTATTAATGTCTTCTATTTCAGAGAAAATATTCTATGTTATATTATTATATACCTTCTCTATTTGTTTGTGGTATTCTCTAGGATAGCACAAATATCTAAGGATATTTAGAAAATATCCTTGTGTTGGATCATCTTTGTCTGTCTTCCATGTCTATTATTTTTCTCTATAATTACTTTTTCTTTTAAAAAGTTTTCCCTCTGTGTATCACTTTGCTAGGGCTGCCGTTAAAAAATACCACCAACTGAGTGGCTTACACAATGCAAATTTATTTTCACACAGTTCTGAAGGCTGGAAGTCCAAGATCAAGGTGCTGGCAGGGTTGGTTTCTCCTGAGGTCTCTCTCCTTGGCTTGTAGAGGCCACTTTCTTGCAGTGTCCTCACATGACTCTTTCTCTGTGCATGTGCATTCCTAGTGTCTGTTCTCTTTCTTATAAGGGCATGAGTTCTATTGGATTAGGGTCTTGCCCCACGACCTTATTTTACCTTAATTACTTCTTTAAATGGGTGTGTGTGTGTGTAAACTTTTATTTTAGATTCAGGAGGTACATGTGCAGGTTTGTTGCATGGGTATATTGTGTGATGTTGAGGTTTGGAATATAATTGATTCAATAATCCAGGTAGTGAGCCTAGGAACTTTTTCAGCCTAAAGCCCCTATATTTAAATATATCACATTTTAAGGTACTGGAAGTTAAAGCTTCAAACGTATGAATTTGGTGGTAGTAGTACGGGGGTAGGCACAATTCAGCCCATAACATGCTGTATTCAGAGTTTTCACAAGTCTTTTCTATATTTTAGCCATATATTTTCTATTCCTTGAAGTTTCTGGTTTCTTGATTTTGAAATAGTGTTATCTTCAATCCTTAGGGTTCAGTCTCCACTTTCATTTTGTCTAGTGCTTTTCACTGGAACTTGCATTCTTGTTCTATTGTATACATGTTCTCACATCATGAAATATTAGTAGGAAATTACCTTCTGTTTTATGACTTATATTTTCTTTTATTTTTTTGAGAGGGAGTCTCCCTCTCGTCCAGGCTGGAGTGCCATGGCACGATCTCCTCTCACTGCAATCTCCAGCTCATGCAACCTCCGCCTCCCAGGTTCAAGTGGTTCTGCTGCTTCAGCCTCCCGAGTAACTGGGACTACAGGCGCGCGCCACCATGCCTGAGTAATTTTTTTTATATTTTTAGTAGAGACGGGGTTTCACCATGTTGGCCAGGCTGATCGTGATCTCATGACCTTGTGAGCCACCTGCCTCAGCCTCCCAAAGTGCTGGGATTACAGGCATGAGCCACCATGTCTTTCTTTCTTTCTTCTTTTTCTTTTTCTTTTCTTTTCTTTTTTTTTTTTTTTGAGATAAAGTCTCACTCTGTCGCCCGGCTGGAGTGCAGTGGCATGATCTCAGCTCACTGCAACGTCAGGCTCACTGCAACCTCCGCCTCCTGGGTTCAAGTAATTCTCCTGCTTCAGCTGGGACCACAGGTGCATGCCACCACACCCAGCTAATTTTTTTATATTTTTAGTAGAGACAAGGTTTCACCATGTTGGCCAGGATGGTCTTGATTTCTTGACCTCATGATCCACCACCTCAACCTCCCAATATGAGTTATATTGTGGTTGAGATTGGATTCATTGTCTCTATTTTGAATAAATATCCCTTTCTTCTTTCTTACCCTGTAGAATACTTGCCTGGTTATGGTGGTTTTTCATTTCATTTTGGGTTTTGTTAATCTTGTTTCTACATAAGTTGGGAAGATTTTCCCATATCTTCTACTTATTCTAATAATGAGTTCCTTATTTCTTTTGTGCTTAATTTGAGAACTACATCTTCCCTTTTGCTTTCACCAAACATAATTTAGAAAATTCAAGAGGAGAAAGAAAGCCAGTTGAATTTACCCGTATCTTTACTCTTTCTATTGTTCTGTCTTCGTTTCTGGTGTTTCTATTGTTCTGTCTTTGTTTCTGGTGTCCTGAGATTCCTCCTTTGTTCATTTTATTGTTGTTGTTGTTGATTTGTTTTAAGAATTTCCTTTTGCCATTCTTTTGAGTAGGTCTGCTGGTGAAAAATTCTTTTGGTTTTCTGCATCTGAGAATGTCTTGAATTCTTCTTTAATCCTGAGTATATTTTTACTGGATAAAGAATTCTCAGTTGATAGTTCTTTTCTTTTAGCATTTAAAATGATATTATTCTATTTCTTTCTAGTCTGTATGATTTTTAATGAGAAATCACTCTTTTTCAAATTATGTTTCCCCTATAGGTAAGGTGTTTTTTTCTTGCTAACTTCAAGATTTTTTTCTTTGTCTTTAGTTTTCAGAAATTTCACTGTGTTGTGTCTTAATATGAGTCTTTCATTTTATCTTGTTTAAGTTTCTCTCAGCTTTTTGAATCTGAAAGTTTATGTCTTTTGCCTAATTTCAGGAATTTTCAGCTATTATTGCTTTGAATACTTTTTTCAGCTCCACCTTTTTTTCCCAATTCTTTTAGGACTCCAAAGACACAGATGTTAGATCTTTTGTTAGAGTCCAATATGTCCCTAAGGCTCTCTTTGTTTGTTTTCAGTCTATTTTCTCTTTATGTTTTAGATTGAGTAATTTCTATTGTACTATCTTAAAGTTCACTGGTTCTTTCTCCTGTCCTATTTATTCTTATGTTGAGCCAATCCAATGTGCTTTTAAATTTTGGTTATTATGCTATTCAGTTCTAAAATTTTTATTTGATTCTTCTTTATATCTTTTATTTCTTTGCCAAGCCTTCCTTTTTTGTTTCAAACATGTTCATAATTGCTTGTTGAAGCATTTTTATGACGACTGCTTTAAACTCCTTATCAGATAATTCCAACATCTGCATTGGTATCTGTTGATTGTCTTTTCTTATTCAACTTAAGATTTTCTTGATTCCTGATATGACAAGTGATTATTGATTGTGTCTCAGACACTTTTGGTATTACATTATGAGACTTTTGATATCATTTAAGTCTTCTGTTTTAACAGACATCCTGTGACACCATACTGGTGGGAGAAGGGAGATGGTACATCGTTTCTGTCAGGTTAGAGAAGTCTAAATCGCCATGCAAAATGCCAGAGGGAGACGGAAGTAATATTCATTAGTGCTGGCAGTTGGAAGTGCAAACTCCCCGCTAGGCCTTCCATCCTGACTGGGAGTGTGAAGGGCAGCTTGTTACTTCTCCCTACATGGTCTCTGCTGACACTGAGTTGAAGGATTTTGTTAGCACTGGAAGTTGGTGAAAATCAGGCTTCTCACTTAGCCTTCTCTGACATCATGCTGGTGGGAAAGGGGAGGAATGCCTTGTTACTAGTAGGTGGGTTTGGATGTTTTAGGCTCCCAATTTGGTCTCTACTGACACCCCTTGTGGTAAGGGGCAGCTCTTTGCTGTGTGAAAGTTCAGGGTCCTGACTCAGCTTTTGCTAATGCGGTGGCCACGAAGCTGCAGTTTTTTCAGAATGTTTGGTTGGATTAGGGGAGTTATTGTCTGACAGTTTTTTTGTCTTGCTAAACTGTCTCTTTCACGGTCCTTTGACTAGACAGAGTCAGCTTTTTTTTGTTGTCTATTGTTTGTTTGTTTTTGTCTGTGCCCATTGTGATTTCTGAGTTGCCAGCTTCTTCTTAACCCAGTCTGGGATACATGAAGGAAAACGGAAACCCAGGAAACTCACCTGCCTGTCTTTTTTTCAGGCTTCAAAATCCCTATTCAGCTGTTTCTCTTCTTTCCACCTTTCAGCATTATGTTTTGTTTGTTTTGTACATAATGTCTGGAAATTTTAGCTGTGAAGTGGGAGGAATAGGGAGAAGGACGTCTACTCCTAATTGTCCTGTGTCTTCCTTTTTTCAGCAACAATGTAAAAGCTGGATATTGAGTTCAATCCACTTTTCTATAACCTGATGTTATAAAAACGTGATAGTAGAAGAGCTCTATGCAACTGTGAATTGCCTTAATTAGAGAAACTATAGTTTGTTTTGTTCTTTGAACTTTGTTGATAGTTTTCATATTGGAAGATACCCTTGCATATTTCTCTAAGTGAGAACTGATGTCTGAGAGAGTCATTTCTGGTTATTTTATTGGAGTTGACCCTTAAGAATGGGGGAGTTAAGGGTGCCAAACCCCTGTGCAGTCAAAAATCTGCATATAACTTTTAACTCCCCCAAACTTAACTACTAATATCCTACTGCTGACCAGAAGCCTTATTAATAACATACACCATTGATTAACACATTTTTATGTCATATGTATTTTATAGATATATAGCTAAAGAAAATAAAATGTTATTAAGAAAATCATAAGGAAGAAAAAATATATTTACTATTCATTAAGTGGAAGTGGATCATCATAAAGGTTTTCATTCTTATCATTTCCCATGGATTAGGCCGAGGAGGCAGTAGAGACGTTGGTCTTGCTGTGTTCAGAGAAGACAGAGGCAGAAGAAAATTTCTGTATAAGCAGACCCACATAGTTCAAACCCATGTTCAAGGTGACACTATACTTTTTTTTAATCTACTTTTGCTATGTAACTTTAACTTTTCTACATGCATGCCTAGTAACATAAAATAATTTTTCAAAGGGAGAGGTAAAGTATGAAACCCAGCCAATCTTCTTCTCTCCCACTCTTCCAGTATCAATGAAAACCCTCAGGATTTGTTGACTCACCAGTACTGCTTCTGACATGTTGAATGGGGTTAGATCAAGGTTCCTCAACTCTGAGGCTATTGAGTTTTGGGTTCAGTTAATTTCTTGTTGTTGCCCTGTGTAATATGGGTTATTTAGCAGCATCTCTGGCCTCTACCCACTAGTAGAATATCCCCCACTTGTAAGAATAAAATATATCTCCAGACATTGCCAAATGTCCCTTGAGTGGCAAAAATCAGTCCTGGTTCAGACCCACTGGGTTAGAATGAGTGCTATTTTATTCTTGCCTTAATCCTCATTTTCATTCCTTGGCAGATCTGTTAACGTTTATGTGAGAAGATTGCACTTCTTTTCCTGTTTGATTACTGCCAGAATAGATTTTGGGTCCACTTTGCTAGATTTTATTCAGTTCATTTAATGCTGAGGGACAGTTTTCTCCTCTTTACTCTTTCTTTATTCATATTTTTACTCTTTGAACTTTTCCTGCTTTGATATTCTGTAATGTGGAGAAGAAAAACATTAACACACATGGCTTTGCTGGCTCCTTATATTTCTTCCAAATACTTCAAATAAGTTGTTTTTATAGCATCTGTTATTACCTGCCATTTAATTATTAAATAATTTCCTAAATACAGTAAGCCCATTAGTTTTCATCCTGATTGATGTCTTTTTCATCATTGACCTCTTCTTGAACCATAGTAGTGACTTGGAGACTTCATCTACTTTGTTAGCTTCAACTCTTCACTACTAAGATCACCAAAAGAACATGTCTAACATGGCATCTTCCTTGTGCTCTAGTTTCATAGCTCTATTTTCACAAAATATCTATTTGCATGTCCCAAATCTGACATATTTGAAACAAGCTTGTCATCATTTCCTGCAAATCACTTCCCCTCTGAGTTTCTTATTTCTATCCTGTACCCAAGTATCCTTTGTATTTCCATTTCAACTACTGTAATGCTTCCTTTGTTACCTCATGCTTGGGTTATTTGAAGCAGCTTCCTACTTATCTTCCTGTTTCTAGTCTCTCACATACCACCTGGTGTCAGATCAATCTTACTTAAATTACACTTTTGTAATATTAAGTTCCTGTTAAAACCAAAACTAAACAAACAAAAACTTCAATCATCATTCTTCTCTACTACTTTCAGATTGTGGTGCCAGAGGGATCAAATACAGAGACAAGAGTACCTAAGATTATACTTCGCAATCAAACTAGATAGTGGGTTAAATGTTAGTGAGCAAGTCTGCAAATTATTTGTATAAAGACATTCCAATTTGACTCTCTATAAAACCACATAAACTAGCTTAGATCAGCAGAACAGAAATAAGCACTTCTACAGTAACTCCTCTAAATTTCAATAGTTTTATTATTTATTGAAATATTTAGTGTTCTGCAATGTCCTAAAATATATTCATAAGTAAACATGAATAAATATGGAAACAGTTTGATATATTGGCTTGGGTGTGCTTGTGGTTAAAGTTTTTTTTCTTTCCTTTAGAATTCTGTTAATAGTAGTGTAATGTTTTTTATAAGCAAAAAGCTACAAAAACAAAAAGCAAAACATATTTATGATTTTATTTTTAAATTGGAATAAAAAACCTAGAAATGTTTTACTCCATAAATGGATATAGGAATGTTTGCGATATAGACATTTTCAGAGGTAATCTGGATTATCATACAACAAAGTGGCAGTGATCAATCTTTTCTTTAAGAAGAGATATCTGATAAATTTTAGTTTGGCCTTGAAACTCAGCCTCAAAGGTGACTCAGAGTCTGTCCCATTTCCTCTCCCATGAGTCCTTCCTTACTCAACCAAAACTTTAGGAGCATAAAACTACTTGTCTTGAATACTGTTTTTAGCTGCACCAAGCAGTGTGGTGTTGATGGAAAACCATATGAATGGCTGCCTACTTACCTGCCGCATCTTATCCCATTCTCCTTCTCCCTCCTTATATAACGGCCATGCAATCATTTCACTGCTTCAAACTTCACAGCTCCTTCCCATGTCACAGGAGCCACATGCATTTTCCTTTTCTAGCATGTTCCCCTACCTGTCCCTACCCCAATTACTTTATTCTCACTCATCCTTCATGCCTTAATTTCAGTGTCAAGTCCTGGTTGATGTTTAGAAATGGTGAATAAAGACAGGATTTCCCCTCCCCACTTTTTTCCTATCAGAAATCATTCAAAAACAAGGAGAAAGAACAACCAGAAATATTAACTTTATCTCCCACGACACTAGCAGGTAGATATAATTTTGAACTGTAAGAAGGGAGGAAGAAATGCCAGATACAGGCAAGAAAAAGTGGAAGTCCTAAAAGATACTCTGAGATGACTTTTAAAAAGGTAGTAGTTATATTCTTAAAATGCCACATGTACATGCATTATCTACATGCCTTTTCATGAATTGACCTGTATTAGCCATCACAGCACTCAATGAGATAATATTTACCCAGTAAAGGGCTAGTATTATTAGCCCTTTACTGCAGAACTAGGGTCATGCAGCTATTATGTGGCAGGGCTGTAATTTCAAATCAGAACTCACAGCACTGACACTGTGCTGTGAGCAATGTGCAAATATCCAATTCATAAGGAATGTCCTTCATTCAACGTTGAGTATAACCACAAAGTAACCACACTGAATCTATGTAATTACTTAAAAAACAAAGAAAAAAAGAGGAAAGAAAAGAAGAAAGAAAGAAAGAAAGAAAGAGAAAAAGAGAAAGAAAGAAAGAGAAAGAAAACTGTTGAAGGAATAGAGAAAAAACAAATAGTACAAATGGCAGATGAAGAATATATCCCAGAAGAATTTTGTTATGAACCAGAAGAAAAGTATTACCATGGTACAGTTGTGATCCCTGGAAGGAAGGAAGGAAGGAAGGAAGGAAGGAAGGAAGGAAGGAAGGAAGCAAGGGAGGGAGGGAGGCAGGGAGGGAGGGAGGCAGGGAGGGACGGAGGGAAGAAAGGTCTTTGACTGTAACACATTTCTGAGAAAATTTTGACAAAACCAGTGGAGAGTCCTCTGGCCAACACTGTCCATTACAGGAGCCTCACATCTCCCAGAAATATCCCTGCCACACTTTGTCACTGAGTAGGAGCATCTCATGGGAAAGCATGGCCTCCTCCCAAACATAGTGTTGGGTTTCAGAGCATAACAGCGGAGGCCCTTTGTCAATTATGTTCCCTACAGCAAGACATCTTAGAAGTGTGTTTTCATGGCTGTAATAGATGGAATTATGCATTTACTTCCATTCCCTTTCAAAACTCTACTGAAAGGGTGATGTAGAAATTAAAAGACCAACACACACGCGCGCACACACAAAGAACTGGAGAAAAGAACACCATATGTCAACAACATTTTGAAATTGGACAGCAGGTGGTAATTGACACAGCAGACCAGAGAAGGCTAAAACTTAGGCCAGTATGTGTGTGAAGCTCATAAGAAACAGAAACAAAATGATTGCTCTCATCCTAACTCAGATATTAAACATTACTGGTAGCTCTGAAGACAGAAAAGCAAGGCAAGTTCTGATTGTAGGTATATTTTTAAATCAGTTAAACCCCTTTATCCCTTCCCTACCCCAAATAGTCATGATACCTCCTCTCCTGAGCCTCAGCAGATTGCTCAGATGTTACTTGCTGGAGAACCTGAACCAGACAGATTAACTCTGCACTTGGGGACCTCATAATATCTTGTAGATAGGAGTAACATAAGTTTACTTACTGAGAGGTGAGAATCACTCCTTCAATTTTCTCATGTCCCAGAACCGTAGCACATGCTTAATCCTTTCCCAATCTCAGCTCACAACTGAGAAGTTTCTTTCAGGTGGGAGTGACTGAAATACTGCATGTTCTCCCTTATAGGTGAGAGCTAAATGATGAGAACTCATGGTCATAAGGAAGGGAACAGCAGACACTGGGGCGTACTTGAGGGTGGAGGGTGAGGGGAGGGAGATGATAAAAAAAAAATAACTATTGGGTAGTAGGCTTAGCACCTGGACCTAAAATAAAACTTTTTTTGTTTTTTTTTTTTTTTGAGATGGAGTTTTGCTCTTATTGCCCAGGTTGGAGTGCAATGGCACAATCTCGGCTCACCGCAACCTTCATCTCCCAAGTTCAAGCGATACTCCTGTCTCAGCCTCCCGAGTAGCTGCAATTACAGGCATGCGCCACCACGCCTAGCTTATTTTTTGTATTTTTAGTAGAGACGGGGTTTCTCCATGTTGGTCAGGCTAAAAGTTTTTTTGAAAAAGAAATGACTGGTTACAAGAGAAAAGACCACGGAACGAGAGACTAAGTCTCTCCTAATAGCTCCCAATTTTCAAGCCCCATCAATGCATACTGAGTTCTGATTCACTTTTCAGTTCCTCACTCTTAAATATGAATTGACACCCAACGATCTCTAACATTTGAAGAAAGTCTCTAACACAAAAGACAGACAAAATGAAGAAAAACAATTGTGGAAGTATAAAACGAAAGGAGCAGCAGAAAACTTTAAGAAAAGTAATAACTCAGACATACAATACACTACATTCATAAAACGACAATAGGTACATGCATACAGATGCTCTTCCACTTATGATGGGGTTATATCTTAATAAACCCATGGTAAGTTGAAAATATTACAAGTTGAAAATGCATTCAGTATGCCTAACCTACTGAACATCATTGCTTCATCTACCATACCTTAAACATGCTCTTTTTCTTCTTACCAGAAGGAGGAGACACAGTCGGACATTTTGTAGCCATAATGGGATGCAAAAACACAAAACACAATGTGCAAAACTGATTGGAAACATAATACCTTTTGAAGTATCAGTTGTTTACTCTCATGATCGCTTGGCTGACTGGAAGATGCAGGTCACTGCCGCTGCCTAGTGTCGCTAGAGGATCATACTGAGTATTGCTACCCTAGGAAAAGTTTGAAATTCAAAGTAAGGTTGCTACTGAATGTGTATCACTTTTGTGTCATCATAAAGTTGAAAAATTGTAAGCCGAACCATTGCAAGTCAGAGATTGTCTGTATTTACACATGAAACATTCAAAAAAGAAATTATTTAAATTTATCAGCAGCAGAAATTAAAATTTCCAAACAAAAAATAATAAATTAGTTGGGCGTGGTGGCACACACCAGTAACTTGGGATGCTAAGGTGGGAGGATAGCTTGAGCCCACGCAGTCAAGGCTGCAATGAGTCATGATTGCCCTACTGTAACACTCCTGCCTGGGTAACAGAGCAAGACCCTGTCTCCAAAAAACAAAAAAAAAGAAAATTTTAAAAATTAATAGATTGTCAAGAGTTCACATCCAAATATTTAGATTTCCAACAAATAAGAAAAAAGAAAATGGAAGTAAATTATTAATAATAAAAATTTTCTTATTACTGAAGTATTAGGTTGATGAAAAGTAATTGCATTTTTTGCCATTAAAAATAGATTTTCAGCTGGGCGCGGTGGCTCAAGCCTGTAATCCCACCACTTTGGGAGGCCGAGGTGGGCAGATCACGAGGTCAAGAGATCGAGACCATCCTGGACAACAAAGTGAAACCTGTCTCTACTAAAAATACAAAAATTAGCTGGGTGTGGTGGCATGCGCCTGTAGTCCCAGCTACTCGGGAGGCTGAGGCAGAATTGCTTGAACCCGGGAGGCAGAGGTTGCAGTAAGCCGAGATTGTGCCACTGCACTCCAGCCTGGCGCCTGGCGACAAAGTGAGACTCTGTCTCAAAAAAAATAAAAATAAAATAGATTTTTTTAGATTGAAAGAAACAGGTTAATGCCAGCACACTGAATGAAAAAATGATCTCCCCAAGGTAGAGTATTGAAAATGTCTAGATCAAAGATAAAAAAGAGTTTCTAATAGAGAAAACAAACACATGCTTTGAGAATCAGACTGGCCAAAAAATTTACAACACTAGCGCTAGAAGACAATGAATCAATTTCTTAAAATTTCGATGCAATTACTTCCAACATGTAATTCCAGATTCAGCCAAATGATAAATTGTGAGGGTAGAACAAAAATAATTTGAGACATGCAAGATCTCAAGAGTTTTTCTCCCAAGCACACTTTCCCAGAAGGCCAATTGAAGATGTGACCTTGTAAAATAAGCACATACTCAAAAAGGAAGATGTGTAGGTAACAAGAGCTCCAGATGAGACAGGAAATTCCCAGAATCAGGATGAGGGAAGTTCTAGGTTGAGAGCTGAGCAAAGCCTTGAAATCACACAGCCCAGAATAGAGCGGAAAAACACAGGAACACAGGAAAGACATTTCAAGAAGAAAATGAAGTTTATAGAATACTTGATGCATTTGAACATGTTTTAGGGAAGTTTTGATTCTTTTAAGGCTTTTTTAAGACTTTGGGACTGCTACACGAAAAAATACACAAACGTAAAGGAAGCACTTTTTAACTCCAGAAAACAAACCAAATAATGAAAAATCCAAAAATTTGCAAAAGAAAGGAAATAGGGTCATACAATACCATGGAGCTCAATGGTGAATGAATAGTAGTTATATAGTCATGATAACACTACTAAAAATTGATTTAACTCCAAATGTTGAGGAAGGGGAAAACAGGTGAAGTTGTATGTATGTGTGTACACATGGATGATGTGGGTTAGATTGTAAAAGATCTAAGACCTCCATTGTAAGAAATCAATGAATAATATCTTTAACTGAAAAATTTTGAAAGGATATCACTTATTAGGACGTAGACACACACCAAAAGAAATATCAAAGAGTGGCCGGGCGCAGTGGCTCACGCCTGTAATCCCAGCGCTTTGGGAGGCCCAGGCGGGCGGATCACGAGGTCAAGAGATCGAGACCATCCTGGCCAACATGGTGAAACGCCGTCTCTACTAAAAAAAAAATACAAAAATTAGCTGGGCGTGGTGGCGTGCACCTGTAGTCCCAGCTACTCGGGAGACTGAGGCAGGAGAATTGCTTGAACCCGGGAGGCAGAGGTTGCAGTGAGCCGAGATTGCGCCACCGCACTCCAGCCTGGCGCCTGGCACCTGGCAACGGAGCAAGACTTTGTCTCAAAAAAAAAAAAAAAAAAGAAGTATCAAAGAGTATTGAAAGTTGCTGCCTTGGGGTAATGGGAACTGGGAATGGAAATGGATAGGACAGGCAAAAGTTAACATTTGACAAAAGAGTGAATACTATGAATATTCAGTCAAAATATTTAAGACACTTCACATTACTTTAAACCTCCTCACATCAACATTCGATAATAAAAGGAGGTGGAACAGTGCTTGCAAAACGTTTAAAAAAGAAATTGTCATCCAAAAGTTTTTTTCCTTTTAAACTGTTTAGTAAGTGTAAAGGCAACAACAATATTTTTTTTTTTTTGATGTACAAGCACTCAAGGAATAATGATCCCATGAGGTCCTTGATGAGGTCAACTGCAGCCAAGCAAATTATAAGTGAAGAAACTATAGCCAAGAGATTGCCAGAAAACATTTAATTTTGTTGGTGAAACTAGAGCGAATTGTGAGGATAACGTCCAGAACAGATGAAAATGTTATAAATCACAACAAAGTATAGATTCAAAAACAAAAGTCAGGGGGAAGCAGGGAAGAAGATGAAAGATAAATATGTAGA
The DNA here is from genome assembly GCA_963573385.1 of Cacajao melanocephalus. NCBI lineage: Eukaryota > Metazoa > Chordata > Mammalia > Primates > Pitheciidae > Cacajao > Cacajao melanocephalus. Next base: position 54,302 of record CAUYLG010054378.1, read on the forward strand.
TTTTTCTATCTTATATGACCAGGGGTAAAAAGATAAATGAGTGATGCAAGTATGATTTTACTTCAAGGTATAAACATAAACACAAAGAAAAAAACACAATAAAATAAAATAAGGGGTTGAGGGGTAAGGAAGTGAGGAAGGAGAAAGGAAATATGCAAATTTTGCCATTACTTAGAGTGGCTTCTGGTCAATTTTCTTCAAGTCATTCAGCAAACTGGCCATAAAGCAAATTGGCTTTTGGTGAATCCATTCAGTGAATGAGCTTTGGGAAAATATAGTTTTGGTGAATTGGCCTGCTTCTGCTTGAATAAGAAGCTAGTAAATACTGCCTGAAGAAATAGAGTATTAAATACACATAATACACACACATAATATACAATAAATACCTTATGTATATAAATATTTTATGTAAAATTACTGTGCATAAAGATAATACTAAAACAAAGACATAAACCTTTCAAGCAATCAGAAGTATTACACATACATACAGGGAAAGGAAATCATGAAGGATTATTTTAAAGCAATAAAACAGAAAGCATAACAAAATATGGCAAAACTAAACCCAAATATAACTGTCATCTCAATATGTACAAATGAAGTAAAGTTATCCATTTAAGAAAATCTGACTGGATTTTAAAAACCCTTAACTGTATCCTGGATATGAGGCACTATAAGGGAGAATTTACTAACAGCTGTGAAACCAGGCTGCCTGGATTTAAGTGTATGTGATTTGGGGCAGCTTACTTAATAAGTCGGTGCATCAGTTTCCTTCCCAATAAAAAGAAGAGTGAACCAAATTTAACTCACAGAATTATTGGAAAGAATGAATAAGTTAATATATGTAGCATACTTAGAATGGTGCCTATCACATAATAAAAGCTCAGTAAATATTAGCTTATCATTACATTAGATACATCTAAACCAAAACAATTTGCAAAGGTTGAAAATAAGATGATCGAAGATAGATTGATCAATGCCAATGCAAAGAAAGTAGGGGTTTGGATGTCAGTATCAGAAGAGATCAAAGTAAGGTTAGGAGCCTTAAACAAGATAAAGAAGGGGTCATTATAATGTTAATAAACACAACATTAATATTCAGAAAGCAAAAAACACAGGGAATAATAGAAAAACTGGAGAGAACCATTAGGGATCATACCGGGTCAAGATGATTTCACTAGTGAACCCTACCAAACTTTTAAAAATAGGTAATTCCAATGCCTTTAAACTGTTCCAGAGCAAGAAAAAGAAGAAAAGTTTTTGAATTATTTTTATAAATTAGCATACAAATTCTTCTTAAACTTGACAAGAAAAAAAGAAAGAAAGAGATATACAGACCAATATCACAAATATAAATACAAAAGTTCTAAATAAACTATTAGCAAAAGATCTGGCAGCATATCAAAAGGATACTACACTGTGATACAATATTTGGAAATCTATTAATATAATTTATCATTATGTGTCAAGAGGAAAACACCTATGTTCAATTCCACAAATGCTAAAAATTAAATAGTAATCAACAACTACCATTTTTGCTAAAAACTATTAATAATACAATAGATGACTCCTTCCTTGAGATAAAAATAAATGTATATATTGAACAAAAATGTATGGGGCTATACTAAAAGCATTCCTATTAATGAACAAGTTAATAAACAAATATGTCTAATATCACTGCTATTATTTAACATTTTTTTCAGTAAGTATTAGCCAATGTAGTTAGAGAAGGGAAGGAACATATAATTTTGCTAAGAGATTAAATGTTGTGCAGAAAAAAACTAAGATGAACTGAAATAATATTATTATATAAAAGAACATACCATAAGTTGGTGGGATTCAAATTTATAATCAGAAGTGAACAGTTTTTACGTATACAGACAAGATATAATGAAAGAGAAGTCCATTTACAATAGCAACAAGAAACTTAAACAGCGTTGGAGCACAGAGGATGCTCCCCCAAACTATGGTGCTTTGGCATGCTGAGCATTTTTGAATTAAAGGCAATTGGAAGTCTTTAGAAACTGCCTCAAAACCAAAAACTTTCTAGCTTACTTTTGCTCCCGACCCCTGGAAGTACAAGAAGGGACTGTCTCTGGAAGTTGCCTTATCTGACTGAGAAAAATTTCTTCCAAAAAAATTAAAATGCCATTGTCTTAAGACTCCCTCCCTAGGAATATCATCAAATAACCAGAAAAAATTAACCTCCAGAGATGAGATGAGACTGAAAGTCATCACCACACCCAGACAGATTTTTTCATCTGTTCTTCTGAGGGCATTCCTAAGAGATACCCTAAGAGACTCTGCATAATATGGTGACCTTTGTTCACAATGCAATTCTTCCCGTCACCTTCCCATAACTTGTTGATCCCATTCAACTTCCAAAGAGAATTATTTACAATAACTTCCTATTGACTGCTCCTTGGGCCTATTAAATTTCTTGAAAACCATTTACTACCTCTCAATATTGTCCACATCCCCCGATCTCACTGTCTCCTGTGAAGAGGGTGTTAGGTAAGCCTCAGCTATCTGGCCTTTCTTTGAGTCTCATATTTGTGGGACTCCCATGTACATATGTACAGTAATAAATGTATATGCCTTTTTTCTCCTGTCAATCTGTCTATTGTCCATTCATTTATCAGATTCTCATACCAAACCTCTAGCAGAAATAGGGACAATTCACCTGCCTCTACAATGGCTAGGAATAAACTTAAGACATGGGCAAGATCTACATGAATAGAACTTTTCATTTATTTATTTATTTATTTATTTATTTATTTTTTGAGATGGAGTCTCACTCTGTTGCCCAGGCTGGAGTGCAATGGCATGATCTCAGCTCACTGCAGCCTCTTCCTCCCAAGTTCGGGCAATTCTCCTGTCTCAGCCTCTTGAGTAGCTGGAACTACAGGCACACACCGCCATGCCTGGCTAATTTTTGTATTTTTAGTAGAAACATGGTTTCACCATGTTGGCCAATTTTTGTATTTTTAGTAGAGATGGGGTGTCACCATGTTGGCCAGACGGCTTGAACTCCTGACCTCGTGATCCACCCACCTTGGCCTCCCAAAATGCTGGGATTACAGGTGTTGAGTCACTGTGCCCGGCTGAATAGAACATTTAAACACTGCTAAAGAACATAAAAGAAGACATAAAGAACTGAAAAGTCATACCATGATTTGGGCCAAGAAGATTCAACATCAGAAGGATTTTAATTCTGTCTGAGGTTATCAAGAAATTTTTCAAAATCCCAATAAATGTACTGATAGAAAATCTTTTATTGAAATTAGATTAGCTGATACAGAAAATAAACAAGCAAGAATAGCCAGAAAAATATTGGAAAACAAGAATAACGAATAGGGGCCAAGCCTATTAAATTTTAAAATATAATGTTAAAATAGTTTAGTACAGTATCTGAGCATGGTGGTGTGTGCCTACAATCCCAGCTATTCAGGGGCTAAAGCCGGAAGATTTCTTGAGCGCATAGTTGGAGACCAGCCTGGGGATCATAGAAAGACTACATCTCTAAAAGAAAACAGTCATAATAGTGTATTGACACACATGCATAGTCAACTCAATGAAAAATAATAGAAAGTTCAGAAATTGACCTAAATATATAAATTTAATATATGATAAAGGTGTCATTTCAACTCAGTGGGAAAAAGATGGATAGATAGTTATAGTAGACTGAATAATGGCCCCCAAAGATATTCAGGCCCTAATCGCTGGAACCTATAAATGCTACCTTAAATAGCAAAAGATAATTTATAGATTTAAAAAAAAATTTTTTTTACTGTGTTGAAATATACATAACATAAAATTTACCATTTTTACCATTTTAAAATGTGCAATTTAGTGGCATTAAGTACATTCACATCGTTCTGCAACTATTACTACCATTGATTTCCAGAACTTTTTTATCTTCTAAAACTGAAACTCTATGCCCATTAAACAGTAACACCCTATTTTCCTCTCTCTCCAGGCTCTAGCAACCACCATTCTAGTTCCTGTCTTTGTGAATATGACTCTACCTACCTCATCTAAGTGGAATCATACAGTACTTGTCCTTTTGTGATGGGCTTATTTCACTTAGTATAACGTCTCCAAAGTTTATTCATGCCATAGCATGTATGAGGACTTCTTTCTTTTTTTAAAAAAGCTAAACGATGTTCCATTGTATGTATACACCACATTGTGTTTATCCATTCATCTGTCGAGGCACACTTGTGTTGCTTCCACCTTTTGGCTATTGTGAATAGTGCTACTATGAACATAGGTGTACACATATCTGCTTGAATCCCTGTTTCCACTCCTTTGGGGTGTATACTCAGAAATGGACTTGCTCTATTACATGATAATTCTATCTTTAATTTTTTCGAGGAACCATCATATTCTTCTCCACGGCAGCTTCACCATTTCACATTCCCACCAGCACTGCACAAATGTCCTGATTTCTCTGCATGCTCACCAACATTTATTTTCTGGATTGTTGGGTTGTTTTTGTTTTTTTTTTTTTGTTTTATTTTTTGATAATGCCCATCTTTGATTGCAGCCCAGTAAAAGTCATTTCCAACTTCTGGACTCCAGAACTGTTAGAGACTATATTTTTGTTGTTTTAAACCAATAAATTTGTGGCTGTGTGTTATAGCAGCAATAGAAAACAAAGACTGGGGAATAAACAAATTATGGCAATGCATACAATGAAATACCGTTCAGCCACAGCAGATGATTGGACGGGCTCTGTATGTATTAAGCAAAGAGGTAAGAAATAAATAGCATGTAGAGTATGCCACCTGTTGTGAGGATGTTTTAAAATAGACATACAAGGGCCAGAGTGGTTTCTTCCAGGCAGAGAAACTAGGGGGCTGGGACAGAGGCAGCAGGAACAAAAACACTTTTCACTACATATCCTTTTGTAACTTACAAATAAATAATAAATATTTTACTTAGAAATAATGTGATTTTACCAAGGAAGCTGTCCTTGACCTCTTAAAAAGGGTCAGGCTTTTGTGTGACACATTGAAAACTTTCTATACTTCTTTATAATCATAATTTCATATGTTATAATCATATACTACTGAAGACAAACAATTGCTGGTCCCAGAGAGTTTGGTTAATGTGTGTCTTACTCTCTAGACTATAAGTTTCATGAAGGCAGGGACCATATCTGTCTTTTAACCAGCACCTAATACAATATCTGGCACTTAATAGGACTTTAATAAATATTTATTGAATAAATAGATGGGTTACTTAATTAAGCCAATAGATCAGGCTTTCCTCAAGTAAACAGAGCATGAAAGGGTCAAGATCTAATCAGTTATGATTTCCAAAACTAAACAATCACTTCCAATACGCAAAATATGAACAAAAACATAAAAATAAAGACTGTTATTTAAAGACACATAAATGTCTTAGCTATAAATACCTATCCTTCTAATACTGAACTTTATTAAATTACAGCTAAATCCAGTTCTCTAGCTTTCTTTATCCAGAGAAAAAAGTTTCAACTATTTTTCAACTCATGGTGTTAAGATCCCTGGACCATGTTCACAGATTGAAGCCATTTAGCACAGGGTTTGCCTTTGTACAGCTGTCCTGGCTTTAGCTGTCAATTGGGAGGCCTTTAATTCACAGGCTTTCCCTGTTTGCTCTCTCTACCTCACTGTGTTTGTGTCTCACAGCTTCTGCTTCTCACTGCAACTCTCAGCTTCTTTTCTTTTCTTTTCATAGTCAGAACAGAGAAAGCAAGATGGAGGAGAGAGCACTTTCCCATAGTTCTGCTGAGCCCCAAACTGCCTACGACGAGGAAAATTGTGCCCGGTAAGCCATTGTTCAGAGAGAATGCTGTTTGTTCTCCAAAAGCATTTTTTCCCCTCCTGGGCACACAACTAGGCTTTGCTTCCCAGGCTCCTTTGCTGTTAGGTGGAGCCATTAGATTGAGTTCTGGCCAGTGGGTACAGAGTCATAAACTCCAAGACTGAAGCATGGGGGAACCCACTCTATTGGAAGAATCCTGGAAGAAGCTGAGTTGCCATGGGGAAAGAAGGCTATCCAGGAGATCCACCCAACCACAGACACCTGTGTTAGATGATTTCAGGCCAAAACTGTGTATATATTTTATGATTTCAAACCACCAAAATGTTGTTTTGATTTGTTGCGATTCAGAAACTGGTACTTTGAAGCAGGGTGCTAAATGATGAGGTGGTGAATGGTAAGAAAACGGTTGCTAGTGGCTGGAATAATGTCTTGCCACTGTGTTGTACAATGTTATATACTCTGTTATATAGTGGCAAGGCATGAAACATTGTCACCTGCAGTAACTTGAAAGCAGTCCATTTCTGAATAGAAGCTCTAGGGGAGGTGGTTGGAGTGGTTGGCAATCACTTGAGTCCCAATGTATGTTGGCTACTATTAGCTGTCCCTGGTGATGTTTTATGGGAAAGAAATGGGCTCAGGAAAGAATGAGCTGGTTTGCAAGCTGAAATGAAAGGCAATAAAGAAAGTCATGAAATCCGGGTCATTGGAATGTTGGAAAGGCTGATAGCTTTTATTCCCAAATAGTAAGAGATAAGGCTTTGAGTAAGAAAGACCAGTGATACTCCTCAGGTAAGCAAAAGAATCAGCCCTGGGGCAAAGATCAGATTAGGAATTTAGCCTTCCCATTTATTGTTTGAGATGGACATAGGGTAGAGGCCATTACATTGAGGGAAAGAGGCCTAAGGTGAAGAAGCAAAGAAATAAAGCAGATTTGAGAGTTATGTGAACTTTTAGGCAAGAACATTAGGGTGGTTGTGTACCAGGAACTAGCCAGAAGCTTATTTTTTAAAGACATTTTATTGCCAAAGATACCATGACCATCCTAAAAATATCTTTGACTTGTAAAATAATTTTTGATTCTGAAACTCGATCCAACGGTACACATCAGATATGCCAGAATTTTAAAAACTCCTTCTGAAAATGTTAAACACTTGTAAAAGACTAATTGTTAAAGTGTTTCCTTTTTAATTACACAAGAAATATAAAAATATTAGAAATGCAAGTAAACAAAACCAAAAATATATATTAAACTAAAACCGATGAAAAAATTCAAAACACCAGAAAAAAAATATTAACATTTTGGTGCATAGTCTTTCTGATTTCTGCCAAGCAAATGTGTACCTTAAAAAAAATTGAATTGAAAGGCACATATTCTTATAACTTTAGTATAATTTCATGTTATAAAAATTCATCAATATCCATAAAAATATTGGTATAACATCGTTTTTAGTGACCATATAGTATTCCATTGTATGGATATACCATAATTTATTCTATCTAGTCATCTACTGTAGGACATTTAGATTGTTTCCATTTGTTGTTGCTGCTGCAATTACTATTTCAAACAAATAAATTGTCTACTACATAAATTTCCTTTCAACTTATCTGATTGTCTCCTTTAGTGAATTTTGAGTTCCTATAATTTCTGGGTCAAAAGGCATGAATGTTTTTAGGACTTTGGTATACATTACCTAATCTAACTTCAAAACAGTTATTTAAAAAATGAAACAACTCCTAGAAACATATAAAAGTGGAATGTAGGCTGGGTGCGGTGGCTCACACCTGTAATCCCAGTACTTTGGAAGGCCGAGGTGAGTGGATCACCTGAAGTCAGGAGTTCAAGATCAACCTGACCAACATGGTGAAACCTTGTCTCTGCTAAAAATACAAAATTTGCCGGGTGTAGTGGTGCATGCCTGCAATCCCAGCTATTTGAGAGGCTGAGGCAGGATAATTGCTTGAACCCAGGAGGTGGAAATTACAGTGAGCCGAGATTGTACCATTGCACTCCAGCCTGGGCAACAAGAGTGACACTCCATCTCAAAAAAAATCCAAAAAACCAAAAATGACGTAAACTTCTGGCTATTGTTTCTCAAACTAAGTTTCTTATGTGGTTGTTTGGTTTTCTCCAAATTGTGATTTCTTGAGATTGACATCCTGCCTGGCCAAGTGGAAAGCTGAGAAATTCATGAGAGGAGAAGTCCTCCTTTGATCATTCTTCCAGCTTTCTGGTAGGGGAGCAGCCCCTATTTATATAGTGCGTAGCTTCCCACTAATAGGACTCTAGCAATATTCTCTGCTCTGCTTTGATTAGTCAGTTACTTCCCTGAAATAGGCTGAAGTCAAAGCAGGGCTACCAAGTTGCCAGCACACTGACGCTGAGCATTGAAATCACCAAAACTTAGACTCTAGAGCTGAAAAATTTGGAAACCAGTTGGCCACAAAAAAACACTTGGCCACGTTCCCTGGCTTCAGGCAGATAAGATACTTCATTGTGCAGAGGTGTTTTTGAGGATCTAGGCTGCTTTTGGCAAAAAGCAGTGTCTCTCTAGTAATTGTATTAAGATAAAATAGAAAACACTATACAAGGAAAACAAATTGAATTTCAAGTTAAAGTGTTATGTCTATAAAGGAATAGCCCCTAGAGTAGTAACCACATCTACATAAGACTGTCCCCGGTTCATTACCTGTTTTCAATTTGCTTCCAGTTCATCTTTTCCCCTTAAACTAGGACAGCAATTCCTATCAATTCACTTAACAGAAGATGTCTTGCCTACCACCAAGATGTGAAATAAGGCCGTTAGTTGTGGCTCACACCTATAATCCCAGCACTTTGGGAGGCTGAGGCAGGTGGATTGCTTGATATGGTTATAATACCATCTGGTTATGAAGAAGTATAGAAATATGGTCAGGAGTTCAAGACCAGCCTGGCCAACATGGTGAAACTCCATCTCTACTAACAATACAAAAATTAGCCAGGCATGGTAGTGGACACCTGTAATCTCAGCTACTCAGGAGGCTGAGACAGGAGAATCATTTGAACCTGGGAGGTGGAGGTTGCAGTGACCTAAGCTTGCACCACTGCACTTCAGCCTAGGTGACAGAGCAAGCCTCTATTTCAAAAAAAAAAAAAAAAGATGCGAAATAATAATAACTTCTTTTCTTTCATAATTTTAGATTAATTTTATTTTCTCTACAAAAAGAATGTTTAAAAAACAGGAAATGAAAAGCCACCATTCTAACACCATTTTAACACATGTCTTACCGTCTTAAAAAAGTTTAAATCATAGTATACCTATGCAATATTTTAAGTTACTCTTTCTCTTAATATTATTTTATAACAATTTTTCTGTGATTAATAATCTATGAAAATAGTCTTAAGTGACTGCAAAGTAATGCTAGGCATTGTTCTGTGGCCATTATATAAATTACCCAACCTTTCCTAATTTTTAATTAGTGTAAATAACAAAGTGGAAAATGTTTTCAAGCATGGAACATTTTTTATTATTTTGGATTATTTTAAAAGATTTCTAGAAATAAAAATCTTGTTAGGTGCATATGAACAATTATAAAATATATAATGAGGATTGCTTTTCACCACCAAGTAGAAATGTTTTCAAATGAATTCATTTTAGGACATCAAGGAGTAGAGTGGACTAAAATTGTGAAACTGTAGAAATAGAGATGTAGATAAACTACCTGAATGATATTTTTTTATTTGTAACTAGGAGTAGTCCCAGATTTTTCTTAATTGTTGCAGGCTCAGAAGCTGACTTAGCCCCATTCCTTCACTGTCAGCTGACATGAGGTAGGTTTGGGCAGATACCACCACTGTTTCTTCCTGATTCTTTTTCAGATTATGTGACACATATAACACGAGGCCTGGTACTTAATGAGTGATTAATAAGGCTCTGTTAAGTGGATGAGTGAAAGCGCATGTGTGGGCTTTGAAACTGAGCTGACGGGGGTTCAGATTCTGATTCTGCCACTTACTAGCTAAGGTATTTGTTAAACAGATAAATTGCTGTGGAACACAATGAAAGCTGTGCTCTGGATTAATTCCAGAAGTTACTGCCAAGTCCTTTTATAGTTTTCTTAAGTGAAACCTTACATGAAATACTTACGTACTAAGAGCAATGCCCAAAACATTTCAACATTAAATCTAAAGCCTATGGTGTGATACAATCAGAGATTCTTTCAGGTAGGAAACCACTGCTTACTAGAATGATCTTTGAAAATCAACTCTTCTTTCCTTTTACTGTTGCCAACTCTTACAATTGCTGAACCACTAAACGCCAAACATAATGACCTCATCTGTGGTGGGAGGCAGTAGGACTTGTGGAATGGGCACCACACTTGGTTTTTGATAAGATGAATTACCTCGGCTGGGCAAATAACTGCTGACCTGCGGCGCTTCCTTCTTTCTGATGTTTCTGCAGTGTCAGCACTTTCAGACCTAACAGGTACAGTGAACAAAGGCAAGATCTTTGATCCAACTCCCCTTCATAAGGAAAGATTCTAATGGGGTGTGCTGCAGGGAGCCGGCAGAGAAATCCACACACGACAAGTTATTTCTGGATTCCAAGGTTCTTGTGAATGGGCCAGTGAAATAGATCCCTGAAGGTTTGTCTGATGTAAGAAAGATTTTCAAAGGGAAGAAATTGTATAGACTTTTTTTTTTTACCTCCAACCAATAAAACTTCAGTTTTCTGGGGTAAAATTAATCTTAGGAACAAATAGGGAGTGGAGTCTGAATAGGATAAAGCAGACAGTATGTACACTTCAGGGTTCCAAACAATGAGGTCAGCCTAATGGTCCACTGCACACCCAGCATCCCTCATTCAGTTCTGCAGATGAAGGTTGCAGAGAAAGGAGGTTAGAAGCATGTGCAGAGCATGCGAATGACACTGAAAGCAGGGAGAGATGGCATCTCTAGGAGGTCTGCTGGAAGTAAAAGGATTGCCCTTTAATCTGAGAACCCTTTTGCTCTCCTATAGCACGTAGCTCTCCTTATCTTGCATCCCTGCCCTCTTCCTCTAAGGCATGAACAGGAGACTCATGGACGTGGCATTCTTCACCTTCATGAACATCATGCCCCACCTCATGCCTTCCACCTCCCTTTTCTCAAGACAGGAAGAGAGAAGTATGCAAGATGGTTAGTCAGTCAGGGTTCTCCAGAGAAAGAGAACCAGTAGGATATATATGCATATACAAAATATATAACACATGCCATATATCATACAAACGATCATTACATATAACATGAAGGAATATAAAGAATATGTAATATATGTCACATACAATAAAAACATATATATATATATATATATATATATATATATATATATATATACACATACACATGATTGTGGAGGGACTGGCAAGGCTGGAATTGTGTGGCAGGCTGGCAGGCTGGAATGGTCTGCTGATTATCAAGGAAAGTCTCCTTTACTTAAAGTCAACTGATTTAACCACTTCTACAAAATACCTCCAGAGCAATACCTAGATCAGTGATTGATTAACTGGGTACCCTAACCTAGCCAAGTTGACACATAAAACTAACAAGTAAAAGTGGTCTTGGAAATACATACATGCGCACATTTTAAACTGAGTTAGAGGAGACACATACTAAGTGGGCTAACACCTGAAGTAGGGGGAAGTTTGTTTAGCATCCTCCTACCTTCTTTCTACACTCAGCTTTTCCCTGGGACCACTGCACCAAGATTTTCCTCACTCTGGACACTCAATAGGTTTCTGCTTTTTTGATGATCCTCAAGTTTCATAGTTTCCCCATGATTATTTGTTGTTGTCTTCTTTTTTTCTTCTTTAAAAAACAATTTGTTGTTGTTATTTTTCCTTTTATTTCTCTCCCCATGATTCTGCTCTTTCACACCACGGATCAATACATTAGCAAGTCCTGTCAACTCTCCTTCCAAAACACACCCTGTAGAAGTACATGTATCTCCCCTCCACTATTATTGCCCGGTCCAATCCACCATGTCCTCTCTTTAAAAGTCTCCTCACTCGCTCCCTCAGCTCCTTCTTTCATTCCGTCCTCTTCTAACCCACTCACCACTAAGAGGCTTGAGAGATCTATGTAAAATTAACTGTGATTTTGTTTAAAACTCTCCAAAAATGTCTGAGCAATAAAACTCAAGCCCTTTACGTTATGGGCTGAACTGTATCTTCTCAAAATTCACATGTTAAAGCTCTAGCCTCTAGGGTCTCAGAACCTGGCTATATTTGGAGATAGACCTTTAAATACATAAATAAGTTGGCATGAGGATGTTAGGGTAGGTACCTAATTCAATATCACTAATGTCCTTATGAAAGGAGGAGATTAGAACATAGAGACACACCAGGGGTTTCTATACACAGAGGGAGTCACCAGGTGAAGAGACAGTAAGGGGGTGCAGGGGAATCATCTAGAAGCCAGGGAGACAGACCACAAGAGAAACCAGTCCTGCTGGCACCTTGATTTTGGATGTCCAGCCTCCAGAACAATGAAAAAATAAACATCTGTTGTTTAAGCCTCCCAGTCTGTGGCATTTTGTCATGGTGGCCCTAGCAGACTCAAACGCCTTATTATGACCTACAGGGTCCCAGGTGATTCATCTAATCTCCATATCCATGCCCATCTCTTATCATTCTACAAGTCACTCACTCCGCTCAATCTTCCCTGACCTCTTCAGTATTTTCTAAGCACACCCAGCTGGTTCCTTTTGCGGGACTTGGCACTAGCTATTTCTTCTGCAGGAAAGGCTTTTCTCACTTCTTTTATATAATGGGCTCAGGGCTCAGTTCAAATGTCACTGAATCACAGAGGTCTCCCTTCAGCATCTAATTCAAAGTAGACTGCCTGCCACCAAACTCCACTCAGACACTACCACACCATTCTGCTTTTTTCCTTCCCAGCACTTAATCATTTTCTGTGATGTTATATTTTTTACTTGGTTTTCCACTCACTTATTGCTTGTCTCCCCATAGGAGAAAGAAATTCCCTGAAAGCAGACATGCGCTCTGCCTTGCTCAACAGTGGACACCCAGTACTTGGGGCTTGCCTCAGAGTTGTTGACTGAGTACACATTTATCTCTATTTAGTAAACATGTAAACAATGAAGAATTCATTGACTAATGGATGAATAAACAAATGAATAAACCCAGCAGAATATTTGGAGTGGAGACTCAAAAAATGAAGATATTTGATTTATATATTTATGTTTCTATTCTCTTTCTTTTTATTTTATTTTTTTATTTTATAGTGTTGGAGGTCTTGCTATGTTGCCTAGGCTGGTTTTGAACTCCTGGCCTCAAGCCATTCTCCCGCCTCAGCCCCCACAATGTGCCAGGATTACAGGTGTGAGCCACCATGCCTGGCCCTGAATTATATATCATGTTTCATAGGTCCTTTTTCCTTTGACCCCATGAAAACTTCTGTTCCCTTAAGGTTCTTTTTAAAATCTCATTCACTTGTTAAACGAAAATAAAACTAGTAAATTAATTTATGCCAAAATGTATTTGGCTGATGCCTCTTCCTGGAATCCACCAGAGAAAGTTACAAATTGGAAGAATTAAGCTCATTTAATAAATAAATATTTGATTATTGAAGACTTTCAAGTGGTGTGACTAACTGAAGAATTTTACTGTGTCACCTACCTGGGTCTTCCTAAATTATGAGGATCTGATATTCCTCAAAGTATCCTTATTGCCCTATAAATATTGAATATATTCATTGAAATCCTTAGATCCAAATCAGTTTCTTCAGACTGTTTCTTAGTGGACTTTTCCCAAGGCTTCAGTATGCCAAAGAATGACCTTGAGAGTTGTTAAAATGGCAGATTCCAGGCCTTCACTTCTAAAGATTCCGGATCAGCAAATTTGGGTGTGTCCAGGAATCTTTATTTTTAACAAACATCCCTCCTAGGCAACTTATTTTTGAGGAAACATCATTCTAGTGCAGGATACAGATACTTCTCCAGACCCAAATTTGCTGAGAACATTCCTAGGAATTGAAATGGTGTCAAAGAAACCACTGTCAGTTACACCTCTCTCCAGATATGTCAGAGTCTGGGAAACACAATAGCAGAGGATGCTTGAAGCTGAGAGACAATAGGTAAAAACCAGATTGAGGGTCTAATATTTCTTGCAACAGCCACGTTCTCCTTTGTTTAGGCATAGGCGATAGCCTAAATAATGGTGGCTGCTTGCTTCATTCACTTTTAGGCAAGGCATGTGGCAAAAACAAACTGAAGAAGAGCTATGGTCTGTGTAAGGTTTATCCACCAGGACTAGCTTTACAGCAGGCCTGCTAAAATGTAACCAGAGGATATCAGGCCTTTGTAAGAGGAGAGGGAGATGCCTGTGTCATATTTCCATGTCCTGTCTCTGCACCACCACTCATTTCAACCATCCCTGTAGGTTGCATTTTAGGCCTTATTCACATGAAGATCTGTCTTGGTAGATACTTGACCTTAGGTCTGAGGGACATAGAAACTTCTGAGGGCATGAATTGTATCTTATTTTTCTACTCCCAGTGCCCACCACAGTGCCAGGCATAGAATAAGAGCTCTGAAAATGCCAATATCTTCAATTTTAGATGAGGAAGACAATAAAAACGCATTTACTCTCCCCTGAGGTAACATCTGGGGAGACTTCTGATGCAACGGCACATGATGATGGGAAGCAGCGATTACATCACACTTCTTGGTATATAAATCAATAGAGAGAAATTGGCTGCCTTTTCTTCTTCCTAGAGTTACAAGAATTTGGGTTTCCTTATTTCTGATTAATCCCAACATGTTGAAAACCTGTATTTATTTAAGCTTTAAAAATGTGAGGAGACTTGCCTTAGGGAGGAACAATATTTGTATCTATAGGCATTATTTCAGTTACAGTCATGAAGAATGTGGCCACATTCTTATAACTTCCCATTTGTTTTTTAATGATGCCAATGCATCATACGTAAGTCACAAATGTGGAATTTTGAGGCAGAGGACACTAAGAATAAAGTCATATATTTTGTCCACATTTCCCCAAGTTGGTCATTGAGAGAAGAGAATCAACTCTATAGTTGTGAGAAGTAGAGTACTTTTACATTTAGCAAAAGAATTGCCTGAGCAGCTTATACAATTCCCAACATATCCATCTTTAGCTAGGAAGGAAAATTCTGAGAGATTCTTTCTCAGTTATTTGACGGAAAGGTGATAGGACACATTTACAGTGTTCCCTTGGTAACAAAAGGGCTCCCAGGACACACAGCTGCTCAAGACAACACATGTTCAGGGAACACTGGGAACATTACTGTTCTTCATAATAAAAAGGTTCATCCTTCTCAGACGCCAAGAAGTAGTCAAACATTTTGGACCATTTCCAATTCTTCGTGGTCAGTCCTCTGTTACCTCTCGTAGATGTTCTTTCAGCAGCAATGCAAAAAAAAAAAAAAAAAAAAAAATGTAGACTAGGAGATGAGCCCTCCAGGAGGAAGAGGGAGTGAGCATACCAACAGTTCTTTGGTTAGGTGTGGAAGCTGCTGTTTAACTTCAAATACATAAACAAAGGCAAGCTGAAAGATCAAGAACACAGATAGTGCTGTTTTTTATTTTCCCCAGCTGTGTTTGAGATTGCCTATCTTCTTCAAGATCATTTGATTGCCTTTTCTTAAAATAAATATAAAATTGTCTTGATTTTTACATGGCAATTTTAAGCAAGCCTCAGCTTCTGCCTTTCACATTAATGAAGGAAATAATTTTATTCTTCTTCCCATTGTCAAGCATAAAACTTGGGTCTGGAGAATCCCCAGGAGTAAAAGTGTTGTGTTTCGCTCAAAAACAAAGTTAGACAACGTAGTATTTTGTTAAATGATATGTAATTATTATATAAACATATTTTTACACATTGACAATGATTTATTATCAGGAAATAATAAAGCTTAATTTAAAATATTGAACAAAATGATAAATTTTTACAAATAGTACAGTGTCTTCTGGATATGTTGGTAGGAGAGAAATATATAGAAATATAGAAAAGGAAGATCGATATATAGAAATATAGATACATAGAAATGGAAACCTTTGTAATAGAAAGAGTAATCCAAACCAATCCAGGGATGTAACAAGATGAAATTCCATGCTTAATTATGTTATCCAAGGCTCTCAGGATACCTGGAAAAGAAAGAATAAGACCATACATAGGAAGAATTGGTGGCCTGTGTAACTGACATGGTTATCTGAAAGACTGTCACACCACAGTCTCTAGAACTCCAATACCTGGAGTTGCATTGTCAGAGCCATGCTATGACCTCCAGAAGAACCATAGTATATTCAAATATTTTTACCTGGGAGCAGTGTTACATTAACTCACTAATTCTCCCTTGGCATGGATAAGATAAGCAAACCGTAATGAACCCTGGAGAAATGGCTCAACAGGAAAGCAGGTTTTGAAGATGAGAAAGGACCTATACCAGTCCTGAGTATGGGACCCTGCTTGAGCTGAGGGAGAGGCAGGAGCCCAGTGAGCCAAGGGACAAGTGTGAAGACCCTGAATAAGGGCAGGAAGAAGTTAGAGAAGGGTGAGGGGAAAGTCTCAGGGTCCTGGTCTTGTCTGAATTACTTGATGGTTGTCTACTAAGAGAAGGCATGAGGATTTAGATTCTGGAACCTAAGAAGACTGCTCTCTGTTTGGTTGGGTGCAGCATAATGAAAAATCCACTTTAGGGAGTTGTCCTTTGTCCTTTTCATAAAAGAACAACCCTGTAGGCGGCATTTCAATTCTCTCTGCTTGCAAGCTCAAGAACATATTTCCTGAACAGTGGAAGGTGGGCCACCATTGGACAAGATGGATATTTTTATTCTAATAATTATATATGTTTATATTAGAAAAAGGTAAGTAGTACATCAAACCTATGATTTCATGAATATTACAACTTAGGAAAAATCTAAAGCAAAAAGAGTCAGTTTAAAGGAAAAAATTAAGTAGGTTATAAACAAACAAAAAAAGTAGGCTGGACTCCGTAACTCACACTTGTAATCCTAGCACTTTGAGAGGCCAAGGTGAGAGGATCACTTGAGGCCAGGAGTTCAAGACCAGCCTGGGCAACAAAGGAAGACCATCTCTACAAAATAATTCTTAAAAATTAGCCTGTAGTCACAGCTACTCAGGAGACTGTGGAGGTAGGAAAGCTTGAGCCCAGGAGTTCAAGGATGCAGTGAACTATGATTATGCCAGTGCATTGTAGCCTGGATGACAGAGCAAGACTCTGTCTGAAAAGAAAGAAAAAGAAAGGGAGAAAGAAAGAAAGAAGGAAAGAAAGAAAGAGAAAGGAAGAAAGAAGGAAAGAAAGAAATAGAAAGAAAAGAAAGAAGGAAAGAAAAAGAAAAGAAAGAAAGAGAGAAAGAAAGAGAGAGAGAGAAAGAGAGGGAGGGAAAGAAAGAAGAAAGAAAAAAAGCTCATCAGGTAGGAAACACTATTTTAGAGATATTTGGAAATAAATGTACCTCTGGTCAACTTAAGAGTTATGATATGTTTACAAACTGGTAAATGAAGCTATTTATCTTAAATGCAAATGACTGAGAAAATATGAAGTCAGATCTTCAAATGATAGCATTCTGATTTCCGCAACATTTTTTTGGAAAGTACTGCGATCAGTAGGCAGCACTTCAGAGTCAGTATTGCAGGATGGTTAAACAAAGTGGGGTCATTCAAGTCAAGGTCTGAATTCAGACTTCACGAATTACCAGCTGTGTGATCTTGGATAAGTCACTCTGTATCTCTGAGTTTCACTTTACTCACCCCTAAAGTGGAAATACAGTTGGCTCCCCCATATCCATAGGTTCTATATTCATGGATTCAACCAACATTGGATCAAAAATATTTGGGAAAAAATGGGCAATTGTGTCTATACAAAACATGTACAGGTTTTTTTCTTGCCATTATTTCCTAATCAATACAGTACAACAACTATTAATATAGCACTTACTTTATTATATTAGGTTTTATAAGTATTCTAGGGATGGATTCAACCAATCTCAGATCAAACCTATTTGGGAAAAAGTGGACAATTGTGTCTATGCAAAACGTGTATAGTTTTTTTTTTCTTGCCATTATTTCCTAATCAATGCAGTACAACAACTATTTATATAGCACTTACTTTATTGTATTAGGTTTTATAAGTAATCTAAGGATGATTTAAAGAATGCGGGAGGATGTGTATAGGTTATATGCAAATATTGCATTATTTTATGTAAGGAACTTGAGCACCCATGGATTTGGTTATCTGTGGGGGGTTCCTGGAAGCAATCCCCTGAAGATACCAAGAGAGTTATATTTCCTTCTAAGGATTATTGTAAGGGTTAAATGAGATGATGAATGTAAAGTGCTTAGCACACCTGAAAAATAGCGATGTCTCAACGATCTCAAAAATGGTTGTTTTGATATGCCTATTGTCCCTTTCTTGCTTGGGTCTTTTCTCAATTCTTTTCTTTTAAGTATCTTTAACTGGCTTTTTTCCACAACTCAACACATATTTATTACTATATACTTTGGTTTTACATATCATCATTTTAGTATAAAAGACCACAGGGAAGTAGACGGTTACGTCCCAAAAAACTCCTGATTGTCTCCCTAGGTAATTCAATTCAAGACTATTCTCTGCTTTTTGGGCATTTTTAAATGCTTTTGTTCTGTTCTTAGAGGATCCCGTATAATCTACTTCCTTGTATTGCCAAAATTCCAGGAAGGTTTATGAGGATCTTTCACTCATTTGATACTTTCGTAACAGCGAATCAACCTTGTAACTATGTGACACATTCTTCAACTTGTGAGTCATTTCTTCTTTTGGAAAGACATTTGAAATAGAGTCATCTGTTTCTTTATCTAGATACAATGTGCCAATTGCTGGGGTCACCTAATACTGGGAGAGGGTCAAAAGGAGACATTCTTGAAACAATTCATTCTAGTGCCAAACTGACCAGCTTAGGTTCCTAGAGCTGAATCACAATCATTGTCTAACATATTAGGCCAACTTAACAGAAGCCTGAACTACCAAGTAACTAAGGCAAGGCTGCTCCACACTATTTTGAAACAGCTTTTAAAAACTCCTTCAGTGTTTTCACAATATTTTTTCAATAATGAAGACCTTCATCGTCCTTATGATGTTTCTGCTGTTGCTGATCACCATTGTCATCATGATTTGATGAGCAGAATGCTGACTTAGGAGCGTGGACTCAGGTGTAAATTCCAGCTCTTCTAGCGACTGTGTGACTGTTAGTTACCTCGCTTCTCAGTTTGCTCAACTGTAAACTGGGAAGCACATGTAAAGTGCCTAGAAGACGGTCTGTGTTATGGCCACCCTGCAGGAAGGTATGGACCCCCACCCAAAATTTAGTTTGGATGTTGGCACTGATAATGCTATACACACACCAGGGGTGTGAAAAGGTTTGTTATGGTGAGGCTTTTTGGAGAAAGCTGAGCAGCTCTCCTGAACTGGTCCAAAAATGGCCTAAGAGAGCGAGGAAAGGTATTTATTATGATTGGTAGGTGAGGCTCAGCTGAGGGTCCTGAACATGGCTGGAATCTCTACTGGTGCCAATGAAGGGAGCACTAGAATTTCTTACTTTCTTGTCCCGATGTGCAGATAGGAACAAAGGGGAGGGGTGGAGCTTAAAAGCTGTCAGCAGTAGAACATCAAAAAATGGAGTCAGAATCTATTATACTGTGTCACAGAGCAAATAGTCAATAAATTATACTACGGTATTCACCTTCCACTAATTCCTAATGTCCTCCTATGGATGATATTCTAGGATTGTCGACCTAATAATGAGATATACCATATAGACTTGCCAGATAGACTTGTTCTCTATTTAACGCCGAATAGAGCATCACCCTGAATGGGTTCACGTTACCCAAATCCATGTGTCTATATGAATAAAATCAATGTGTCTATGTAAACTCTTCATTACCAATAGCAAATGACTTAAGAGTGGTAAAGAAAAAAATCTCAATCTTTCTATTTTTCTGTATTTATATGAACGTGTGTGTGTCTGCTTGTCTATGTGCATATAATAATAAATGCACAATTACTGGTTGTGACATTAGTGTCAGTACATTGTAATAATTTTATACATTATTCATTAGCATCTTCAAAATGGTTAAAAATGTGTTTTACCTTAGGCATATGCATATATGAGGTGATAGGTTTGCTAACACTTGCTTTTAGTTTTGAGAATTTTACATCAAAATACCTGTGATAAGTCAAAAGGCAAGGAGAACTTTAATGTTACATGTATGTGTTTTATTGATTTATAATTTGTACACTATAAAATGTAATGATTTAAGTGTACAATAGGATGAATTTTGACAAATATACACAGTCATATAATCCCCAATAATTACGATATTTCCATCACCCCAAAGAGGTTTTTTGTGACCCTTTGCAGTCAGTCCCCTACCTAAAACTCTTGGCCCCTAGCAACCAACCACTGACCTGACTTCAATCACTGTAGTTTTATCTTTTCTAGAATTTCATGTAGACAGAATCATACAGTATATAATCATTTGTTTGTGGCCTCTTGTATTAATTGTCTATTGCTCTCTTAATAAATAACCACAAACAGCAGCTTAAATCACACCCATTTACGATCTCACAATTCTGTGGGGCTGAAGTCCAGCTACAGCGTGGCTCAACCAGGACCTCTGCTTAGATTTCACAAGACCATAGTCATCAGGCAGCCCTGCGCTCCTTGCTAGAGGCCCTGGGGGAGAACCTATGTCCAGGTTCCTTCAGGTTGTTGGCAGAATTCCACACAGTTGTAGGACTGAGGTCCCCATTTCCTGGCTGATAGCTGGGGGCCATCCTTACTTAGTTCCTAAGGCCTCTCTCCAGTCCTTGTCCATGGCTTCAATATAATCCCCAGGGATCATTTTGACTTCCCCTTCTGCTGCATCTCCATGATTCCAGCTAGAGAATCTGCTGTGCTTTTAAGGGCTCATGTGATTAGATTGGGCCCACCTGCTTCACCCAGGATAATCTCCTTATGTTAAAGTTTTTAACCTTATTGACATCTGCAAAGCCCCTTTTGCCATTTAGTATAGCATAGTCATAAATTCCAGGGATTGGGGTGTAAACATCTTTGGGAGGGCATTCTACCTACCACAAGCCATCATTTAATATAATTATTTTAAGATTCATCCATGATGTTTTATGTTTCAATAATTCATCCATCTGCTGAGTAGTATGTCACTATAAAGATATACCACAATTTGTTTCTTCATTACCAGTTGATAGAAATTTGAACTGTTTTTAGTTGTTATCTAATAGTAATGAAATTGCTATTATTGGAGGTCAGGAAATGGCACCCTAAAATATGACATTTTGACACACTTAGTACTTTTAACTAAAGAAGCAGCCTCACAGCCAAGGTCTTTCTGACCTTTTCCAGGTCCCCCACCCATCTCTTGCCCCTTTGTTTCATCTGAAGTGCTGGGAAGTGCTTTCTCTCACATTCTTTTTTTTTTTTTTTTTTTCTGAGATTGAATATCCCTCTGTCACCCAAGCTGGAGTGCAGTGGCACGATCTTGGCTCACTGCAACCTCTGCCTCCTGGGTTCAAGCAATCCTCCTGCCTCAGCCTCCCCAGTAGCCAGGACTACAGGCATGCGCCAACACGCCCAGCTAATTTTTTCTATTTTTAGTGTTAGCCAGGATGGTCTCAGTCTCCTGACCTCGTGATCCACCTGCCTTGGCCTCCCAAAGTGCTGGGATTACAGGCATGAGCCACTGCGCCGGGCTTTCTGACATTCTTCTATCTGACATTCTTCTGACTAAGGAGAGTTTCTTAAGAAAACATGCAGTCACCTTGAGCCCTTTCCTGTATCCCAGACAAATTTTGTTCCTGGCTGTGTCTGGTTTTTGGTTTGTTTTTTTGCCCATTCATCTCCCCGAAAAATTATTTACTCTTCCCTGAAAGTGCCTACAGGATTCACCTTCCTCTCTTCCATGAAGAAAGATATAGAAGCTTCTAAATGTCATAGGGTTAATAGGTCTCACTTTCCTGTGATGCACCTGTGCATGTGATAAATTTATATGCCTGTCTCTCCTGTTAGTCTATTGTAAGTACATTTCTCACTCAAATATCAAATTTCAACAGGGAAGAGAGAGGGTTATCTCACCTCAATGCTATGAAACATTTTTATACGAGTCTTTATGTAAATACCTATTTGTTGTGTGTGTGTGTGTGTAAATACCTAAGAAAAGAATGGTTGGATCACATGGTAAGAGTACATGTAACTTTAGAAGAAAGTACCAAATTATTTTCAAAAGTTACTGTACCATTTTCCTTATCCACCAGCAATATATGAGAATTCTAATTGTTCCACATCCTCACAACAGTGTTGTCAGTCAAAAAAAAAAAAAAAATTAGCCCTTCTAATAGATGTGGAGTGGAATTTCATTGTGGTTTCAATTTGTATTTCCCTAACGACTAATGATGTTAGGTATCTTTTCATATGTTTATTTGCCACATATCTTTTTTGGTGAAGTCTGCTGAATTTTTGTTGTTGTTGTTCACTTAAAAAAGTGGGCTGTCTTATTATTGAGCTATGTGAGTTTTTTATGTACTCTGGATGCAAGTTATTTCTTGGATATGTATTTAGTAAACATTTTACTGAGAGTCTGTGACTTGCCTTTTCATTTTCTTAACAGAGTATGTTGAAGAGTTAAATGTTTGAATTTTGATGAAGTTTAATTTATTGGTTTTTTACTTCTATGGTTGCTGCTGTTTTAAAAATCTTTACCTAACCCAGGATCACCAAGACTTTTTTCTCTGTTTGCTTCTAGAAACATTAGACTTTTAGCCCTGATTAACAGGTTTGCAATCTCTTTTGACAATTTTTGAACATGCTATAAGGATTTCTTTTTCTTTCTTTCTTTTTTTTTTTTTTTTTTTTTGCATGTGAATATCTGTAATATCATGAAACACATAGAGTTGACCCTTGCACATCACAGGGGTTAGATGTGCTGACCCCCTCATACAGTTGATATTTCACATATAACTTTCACTCCCCCCAAACTTAGCTACTAATACTGTTAACCAGAAGTTTTGCTGATAACATAACAGTTGATTAACACATAGTTCGTATATTATGAGTTTTACATACTCTGCTCTTACAATAAAGTAAGCCAGAGAAAAGAAAATGTTATTAAGAAAATCATAAGGAAAACATATTTACCATTTATTAAGTGGAAGTGGACCACTATAAAGGAGTTCATTCTCACTATCTCCATCTTAAGTAGGCCGAGGAGGAGAAGGTGGGGAGGGGTTGGTCTTGCTAAGAGTGGCAGAGGCAGAAGAAAATCTGCATATAAACGGACCTGCAACAGCTCAAACCCATGTTGTTCAAGGGTCGAGTGTAATCCATCGTTACCAATTACTGAGAGAAGGATGTTGAAGTCTCCAGCTATAATTGTGAAATTGTTCTTTCTTTTTTCAGATCTATCAGGTTTTGTTTCATGTACATTAAAACCTTGTTATTAGATACATATTACTGTGGTCTAATGTTGGATTTCCCCCAACATTTATATGTTGAAATCTAATTCCCAAGGTAATGGTAATAAGAGCTGGGGCCTTTGGGAAGTGATTAGGTTATAAGGACAGATTCCTCATAAGTTGGATGAGTGCCTTTATAAGAGAGGCCCCAGAGAGTTGCCTTCACCTTCCCACTATCTGAGGACATGTAGAAGGTACCATCTATGAGGAACAAGTCCTCATGAGATACTGAATCTGCTAGTACCTTTATCTTAGACTTCCCAGCTTCCAAAACTGTGAGCAATTTCTTTTGTTTATAACTTATAGCAGCCCCAACAGACTAAGACACATAATGTGTATATTTTGGACTTTTAAGTCTTGATGAATTTATCTTTTTTTTTTTTTTTTGAGACAAGGTCTTGCCCTGTCACCCAGGCTGGAGTACAGTGTGTGATCACAGCTCACTGTAGCCTTGACTACCAGGTTCAGTGATCTTCCCACTTCAGCCTCCTGGGTAGCTGGGACCACAGGTGCACACCACCATGCCCAGCTAATTTTTTGTGTGTTTTGTAAAGATGGGGTTTTGCCACATTCCCCAGGCTGGTCTTGAACTCCTGGGCTTTAGCAATCTGCCTCCCTTGGCCTCCCAAAGTGCTAGGGTTACAGACATGAGCCACTGCACCCAGCCTATTTCTTTATTTTTATAAAATGACCTTTTGATCCCTGGTAGTGTTCTCTGTTCTGAAACACATCTTGTCTGATATTGATAACCATGCCAGCTTTTAAAGTTCATTTTAACATAGTACACTTTCTTATTCTTTAACTCACATAGCTTTCTATTTAAAGTGGGTTCCTTGTAGACAGCATTTAGTTGACCCTTGTTTTCGTCCATGCTGATAATCTCTGCATTTAAAGTTGGGTGTTTAGCCTACTATACTTAATGTAATTATCAGCATGGTTGGCTTTAAATCTACCATTTTCTTATTTGTTTTCTGGTGCTTTTTTCTCTCATCTGTACTTTGTTATCTTTTTCTTCTTTTCCTGTCTTCTTTTGAACTTGATTTTTTAAAAGATCTCATTTCATTGGCCTTTGTTTTGTTTTTATTTCTAGGTTTTTTTTTTTTTTCTAGGTTGTTTATCTTGTTTTTTAAATTGGTTCCTCTCAAGTTTATAGCATGTCTTTCACTTGTTAGAGTTTACCTTCAAATAATAATGTATCATTATATTTATAGTTTAAGAACCTTATTTGAGTGTAGGCTCATTCTACTGTTCAACCTTTGTGCTACTGCTTGCCATCTATATTTCACTTTTACATATTTATAAACCCCACAATACATTATTAACAGTCAATTATCCTTTAAAGAGATTTAAAAATAAAAATAAAAAAATTTTATCTACATATTTACTATCCTGTGTTCTTCATTCGTTTGTAAGGTACAAGTTTCCAACTCTATAATCCTTTTTGTCTGCTGTCTAAAGGACTTCTTTTTAAATTTCTTGTAGTGCCAGTCTACTGGTAATAAGTTTTCTCAGATGTTATATACATGTAAAGTATTTTTCAGAGTGTCACCCTGCTGTGTTTTGGCTCACACTTTTTAATAAGAAGGCTACTGTTATGTTTATCTTTTGGTATAGGCTAAATTTTGCACACACACACACACACACATGCACATCCCGTATCCCCAAATTAATATATTGAAGCCCTAACCCCTAAGTGGCTGTATTTGGAGATAGGGCTTTTAGGAAGTAAATAATATTAAATGAGGTCATAAGAGTAGAGTTTGAATCTTATAGGATTGATGGCCTTATAAGAAGAAAAACAGAGATCTTTCTCTTTCTCTCTCTCTGTGTGTGTGTGTGTCCATGTATACACACTAAGAAAGGGCCATGTAAGGTCACAGCAAGAAGGCAGCCATCTACAAACCAGAAAGAGAGTTTTCATCAGAACCTGACCAAAATTCCTTTGCTATTATTACTTCTTAAATACATTTCTGTTGTATAAGCCACCCATTATGTGGTATTTTATTAGGCAGCCTGAGCTGACTAATACGTCTTTACTTTTCCATATGTAATGTTTCTGTTTCACTTTTAAAATTTACCCTTTATTACTAGGTTGCAATATTTTGGTCATGCTGTGCTTTTGTGTTGTTTCTTTCATGTTTTCTTCCTGGGGTTTGTTGATCTTTTTGAATCTGTGGGTTTATCATTTTCACCAAATTTAGAAAGTTGTGGCTATTACTTTCTTCAAGTAATTTTTCTGTTCCCTTCCCAACCTACCTTTTCTGGTATTCCAATTATAGATATATTAGGCCAGGCATGATGGTTTATGCCTGTAAGCCCAGCACTTTGGGAGGTAGAGGCAGGTGGATTGCTTGAGCACAAGGGTTTGAGACCAGCCTGGGCAACACGGTGAACCCGTCTCTACAAAAAAAAAAAAAAAAAAAAATGCAAAAATTAGGTGGGTGTAGTGGTGCACGCCTGTGGTCCCAGCTACTCTGAAGGCTAAGGTGGGAGTATTGCTTGAGCCTGGGAGGTCAAGACTGCAATGAGCCATGAATGGACCACTGCACTCCAGCCGAGTCTCAAAAATAAGTAAACAAATAAATAAAATAATTGGGACTGCTTGACTTTGTTCTACTGCTTTCTGATGTCCTATTCATTTTTTCCCAGTCTTTTTTCTCTGTGTGTTCTATTTGAATAGTTTCTATTATTAGGTCTTCAAGCCCACTTTTTTTTTCCTTCTGCAGCAGCTAATCTGCTGTTAATTTTATGCACTATAGTTTTGGCCTTAGATATTGTATATTACATCTCTAGCATTTCCATTTGGGTCTTACTTATGTCTTCCATTTCTTTTCTCATCAGGCTTATGCTTTCATCTACCATCCTGAATCTACACAGTATATTTACAGATGGCTTAATGTCCTTTTCTACTAGTTCTACCTCCTGTGTAATTATTTTATATTTTGTCCAGTTATACATTTGTTTAAAGATGGGCAGATAAATCTGATTCTTATTATTCCATCATATTAAGAAGGTAAAGACTTTAATGTTGGGACAACTGTTGAAGAGTTGTTTTATGTATCTGAAGTATGGCAAATAATTAACCAACTAGGAAAATACTAGAACTTATTATTAAGTTCTAATTAATAATTAGAACTGGTCTCTGGGAGTTCGAGACCAGCCTGACCAACACGGAGAAACCCATCTATACTAAAAATACAAAATTAGTCAGGCATGGTGGTGCATGCCTGTAATCCCAGCTACTCGGGAGGCTGAGGCAGGAGAATCGCTTGAACCCTCAATTAGAACTTAATTCCAATTGAGTCAAAACTGTTGTTTGATATAATTAGGAAAATTTGTGATTTTATTATTGGAAAACAAAAATTGACTATGTCTTAAAGGTTCTAAATTTTTGTCTTAAATATAATAAAATGTTTTTATATCAACCATTTTTTTCTGTTTCTATACCACCAGTCACTAAATTCTTATAAGGTGATTGGCAATTTTTACGTTTGTACTCCTGTGCATCAGAAATATGCCTGCACTACTGGAAGAAGTTTTAATGTTAGCTGCTAGATGTTTAGATCTTCACTTGCAAATATCTAGCATAGTTTCCCTGTTCAAATCCCACAGAATTTACTATCTCTAGGCTGGATGCAGTGGTTTACAACTATAATCCCAGGACTTTGGGAGGCTGAGGCACGCAGATTTCTTGAGGCCAGGAGTTCGGGACCAGCCTGGTCAACCTGGTGAAACCCCATCACTACTTTAAAAAAAAAAATGGCCAAGTGCAATGGCTCACGTTTGTAATCTCAGCATTTTGGGAAGCTGAGGCGGGTGGAATCAAGAAGTCAGGAGATCAAGACCAACCTGGCTAACACAGTAAAAACCCATCTCTACTAAAAATACAAAAACTTAGTCAGTCGTGGTGGCACGTGCCTGTAGTCCCAGCTTCTCAGGAGCTAAGGCAGGAGAATTGCTTGAACCCAGGAGGCAGAGGTTGTAGTGAGCTGAGAATGCACCACTGCACTCCAGCCTGGACGAGAGCGAGACTCTGTCTCAAAAAAAAAAAATTAGCTAGATGTGGTGCCACATGGCTGTAATCCCAGCCACTTGGGAGTCTGAGGCACAAGAATCATTTGAACTTGGGAAGTGGAGGTTGCAGTGAGCTGAGACTGTGCTGTTGCACTCCAGCCTGGGCTACAGAGCAAGACTCTCTTAATTAAAAAAACAAAAAAAGAATTTCCTATTTTTAGATAGTATCTAGTAAATGCTCGTCACTTCTAAGCATATCCTGAAATTGATAAGTGAAAACACAGCTGTAAAAATCTCCTTTTACAGGCCAGGTACAGTGGCTCACGCCTGTAATCCCAGCATTTTGGGAGGCCAAGGCGGGCGGATCACCTAAGGTCAGGAGTTTGAGACCAGCCTGACCAACATGGAGCAACCCATCTCTACTAAAAATACAAAATTAGTCGGGCATAGTGGCGCACACCTGTAATCCCAGCTACTCAGGAGGCTGAGGCAGGAGAATTGCTTGAACTCAGGAGACAGAGGTTATGGTGAGCTGATATCCGTCACTGCACTCCAACCTGGGCAATGAGAGTGGAACTCCATGTTAAAAAAAAAGAAAATCTCCTTTTGCACAAAGCACTATTATTTAGTTATTTGAGATGAAAGTACTGTGTATTGTTTGTTATATGGCAACATCTTTGGGGAAAGCAGCATGTCTTGTGCATATAGCTATATCCACAGAGACTATGCTGAGCATATAGTAAGTGCTACAAACATATATAGAAATAAGTAAACAGACTGCTGTTTATACTCAAAAGATATTCAATGCTCTTTGATAATAATTTACCAGTATGTCTCAAAGCCTGTTAATTCTTGCATTTTCAGTGTACATCCAGAAAATTGAAAGAATAAAAATGATGAAGTACAGCCTGAGGTGTTAAAGATTATAGTTAACATCTGTTGGTTAGAAGCCCTCATGCAGTCGTCTATTAAAGTCTGGATGCAAAAATCTGAAAAGACTGGATTGCTGGCATCAGACTGAATTCCTAGAGGTGAGGTCTTAACCATAAAGATAAAACTTGATTCTGGCAGCATGTATTTTTATAGTACCATGAACATTTAACCCACCTTAATTAAAATTATATTCCATAAGCAATACTTTTTCTTATACATTTTGTCACTCATTTCACAACTTCATAGTTAAATATTACAAAATAAGAAGTAGTAAACATTTTGGCTGTCTTTAAACATTTGCTGAATTGTGCTTGTCAGCAGCTGGTCATTGCTATGTACTTTCTGTCTTTTTAACCAAACCCAAATTGGAAAGAAAATAGCAAATGTTCAGTGAATGATTTTTCTGTGTGTATGGGTGTGTGGCTGTCTTTCAAAGACATCAACCATAAGCATTGCTTATTGATGGTCATCTTTTTGGTTGCAAACTAATCAAGTGGCAAAAAGAAAATGGATCTTACACAAGGGATTTAGAAAATACTTTATAGCAATACTTATAGGAACTAGACCATAGTGTGTACTTTGGGAATAAACAATGAAGTTATTAGCTATATGAATCTTAAGTAATTAATATGCTGGATGACTTGGGAAGTTGGACAATTGGTCTTTCACTTTCTGTATCTTTCTCTCTAACACCTCTGTCATTTTCAATGGACTTTCACTTTTTGAAGCCTAGCTCCGTTATATACTCTAGGTCACAGGTATAAATGAATAGAATACTTTCTGCATTCAATTTATTATAAATTGTCTTTAACAGATATAATAGTTTGATAAAGAAACCTTTATGTATGATAAAGTTTTTTTTACTTAAGGCACACAAACTTGTTTAATCAGACTTGTGTTGTTGTTGTTGTCGTTCTGTTGTGTTTTGTTTTGTTTTAGGCTTTCAGAAGCCTGAAGCCATGGTTTTCTGTTTCTGTCTCCAGTGATAAGCTTAAAAGAGGGATGAGGAAGAGGATTTACTGGCTCAACCAGAAACAGAAACTAAGAATCCATGACTGTATTCTCTCCCTTAGACACTTAATAGCTTCTTTCTTCTAGCAGGATAAATATCTCTGTAAATGCTAAGGCTATCTATGCAAATGTTTCACATTCTTTTTGATAACATTCACTCGATTAATTCCAAGATAGCATTTATATATTTTTTTCTTTATTTCAGGTAAAGGAAAAGGCTTCACTAACAAAACATTCTACTACTTTCTCACAGCTCCAGTGAAACCCGAGTTTAGAACTGAAAAAGCGGTTTCAGCTAGTAGTCTATCAAAAAACTGAGGTTCTGCCATCAACAAGATATGCGTTGCATAATGTAATTTTTTTAAATGAGAGAAAGAGCAGAGAGTATTACCATTCCTCCATAGTCACACAGGAACTCTAATTGGAACTAAATCCAGACATCTTTACATTCAGTATTTTTCTTGTATAATAGCAATAAATCCATGACTAGCTTTGTATTTATAAACCCAGATTCTCCATTATATTAGTTGAAATAGCTATTAATATACATTTATTTAATCATTTTCAAGTTCATTGCATTAGTGAACTATTACAATATCTAAACAAGCATAAATGGTGCCTACATAACAGATTTTTTAATTAGTTTTCAAATCAGTAGTCAAAGTGAGTAACTATATTATAACTCAAAAATACACTCAGCTATGATATTGATACAGGCAAAACTATCTGAGAAGAAGCCTCAGTGATTTGCCACTTGAATCAGTACTTGAAAGGGAGGTAGGATCGCGGCTAAATGAGGTACGCCTGTAATATAATGATTTTATGTCTTTTCAAGTAAGCATTAGATCATACTCAATTTGTGTTTGTCTCTTTAAAGCAAGTACAACAAAAGACTACATACTCATTTCCATTGACACCGCCATGACTTGACAACACTTTGGCGCTCCTCCTTTGAAATTGTCTTTCAAAATTGCAACAAAGCAAGATCAATATTCTCATCTTACTTTTACCCCAAATGTAATTATCTAGATTAATCATTCACACATGTATTTAATGTGTTTGACCGTTTTTCTTAATCACATCCATGTTAAAAATTTTGCCACCCTTAAGCACATTAAAAATAATGAACTAGAGATTCTGAAGAAATTCCTATTAAAAAATTTGAACACAGGCAGAATAAGTAATTGTCTTCTATAGAGAAGCTCCCCACACATATATACACAAATACACATTGAGTATTTATGTTCTAGTATCTTTTAGAGTCATATCTTGAATACAAATTAATTAGTGAATACTTATTGACTATACTAGAAAAACAATATGGCACAGTAAAAAAAAATTTGGCCTTTTAAGTAAGATTAATCTATTTTGCCACCTATTCTATTATCTTGATAAATTACTTGAAATTTTGAGTTTCTGTATATTAATTTGTAAAATGGGGATGATAATGTTTATTTTGTAAAGTTGTCATGAAGATTAATGAAGATAATTTATCCAAAAGCATTGAAAATTCAATGTAGTGTAAGACAGGCTCACACCTGTAATCCCAGCACTTTGGGAGGCTGAGGCGGGCGGATCACAAGTCAAGAGATTGAGACCATCCAGGACAACATGGTGAAACCCCATCTCTACTAAAAAATACAAAAAATTAGCTGGGCGTGGTGGCGCGCGCCTGTAGTTCCAGCTACTCAGGAGGCTGAGGCAGGAGAATTGCTTGAACCCGGGAGGCGGAGGTTGCAGTGAGCCGAGATTGCGCCACTGCACTCCAGCCTGGCGCCTGGTGACAGAGTGAGACTCTGCCCCCACCCCCCAAAAAAAAAAAAGACAGGTACTTCAAGAAGTCATCTCATTCTAGCCTCAGATCAACTCTTTTTAAGTATACCAGACAAATTAAGTAGTTTGTTCAAGTTTCCATAGTCATCAGTCAAATAAATCAACTGTGCTTAATCACTACACTTTACCCTACCATGCTAGCCATGGTGGGCATCACAGAAGTGAAAAAAAAAAAAAACACTAGTCTTCCTTATGAGGCTTAGAATCTTTAAAAATGATTCCTGAAAATAATAGGAGACCCAGTGTATGGCACAAAAACAGACTGACAACCTAATTTTCCAAAGCTACATTATCTAATTGCCCTTTAATTTTCTCTTTTCAGTTAGACTGTTTTTCTTTCTTTTGTTTCTGATGCTCTTTAAAATTCCTACTGCTATAGCAGAGATGAAACTTTTACAAAGAACTGGGTGTCAGAGAAGAGTACCTGGATGAAACATACGTAGCTTGTTATTCAAAAAAGAGATTACTGTAATTTATAATGATCATATTGGAATAGTAACTAGCTATAGCTTCATAGTAAAGCAGTCCCTCTTGAAGTCCATGTCATTGTATAGAACTTCAAGAGGGACTGCTTTACTATGAAGCTATAGCTAGTTAGCAATATAATAAGTATAGCCCATTAAATAGTATACAGGATAGACCACTTTTTTTGGCCTGGATTTTTTTCTTTGTAAAAATAGCTTTAATGAAGTTTAATTGACATATAATAAATTCATCTATTTAAAATGTAAACTATGCCAGGAGCCTTGGCTCACACCTGTAATCCCAGCACTCTGGGAGGCCGAGACAGGCGGGATCACTTGAGGTCAGGAGTTCGAGACCAGCCTGGTGAACACGGTGAAACCCCATCTCTACTAAAAATGCAGGTGGCAGGCACCTGTAATCCCAGCTACTCAGGAGGCTGAGACAGGAGAATTGCTTGAACCCAGGAGGCAGAGGTTGCAGTGAGCCAAGATTGTGCCGTTGCACTCCAGCCTGGGCAACAAAAGAGAAACTTCTTCTCAAAAAAAAAAAAAAGTGTGAACTGTAATCAGTTTTGACATATGTGTATGCCTGTGGAGCCATCCTACCATATTCAAGATAATGATCATATCCATCAGCATCAAAAGTTTCTTCTTACTCCCTTTATAGTCCCTTCTCCTTGCCCCTTCCTGCAATCCTCCTTCCCCCAAGCAACCACTAATCTGTTTTCTGTCACTATAGATCAGTGTGCATTTTTTGGAATTTTATACATAAGTAATATATATATGGTTTATACTCTTTTCTGGTAGGATGGGAGTTGAGTCATGTATCAATAGTTTGTTCCTTCTTGTGGCAGTAGCATGCCATTGCATAACTGCTCCATAGTTTGTTCCTCGGTTTTCCTTTTGATGGACTTTGTGATCTTTTCAGTTTTGGGCTATTACAAAGAAAGGGTCTATGAACATCTCTGTGCAAGTAGAGAGAATGTTTTCATTCCAGAATGTCTACTCATTTCAAAATAGACATATGCTGTCATTTCTCTTGGGTAAAAAAACCTAGGAGTGGAAAAATTAAATTATATGCTAGATGCATGTTTTTAAAACTGCTTTCCAAAGTGATTATACAACTTTACATTCCCACCAGTAGTATATGAGAGTTCCAGCTTTTCCATATCTTAGCCAATATTTATATGGTAAATATTTATATATCAAACTTCTTAATTTTAGCCACCCTCATAGGTGTAAAACTAATAATGATGAACATCTCTTTATGTACTTATCTGCTATTTGCATATCTTTTTTGGTGAAGTGTCTGTTTCAGATATGTTTAAATATTTTGCCCAGTTTTTAATTTCGTTGTTTGTTTTTTTATTATTGAATTTTGATAGCTGTTTATATATTCTGGTTACAAGTCCTTTATCAGATGTAGTACACTGAATAATAGCCCCAGAAAGGTGTTCATGACCTAATCCCCCAGAACCTGTGAACATATGTACCCTGTATGGCAAAAGGGACTTTGCAGAAGTAATTAAGTTAGTGATCTTCAGGTGGGCAATTATCCTGGATTATCTGGGTGACCCTATATGAAATCACAAAAGTCTTTATAAGAGAAAGACAGGAGGGTCAACATGGGAGAAGACAGTGATATGACAATGGAAGCAGACATCAGAGTGCTGTGACCAGGAGTTAGAAATGTTGGCAACCTCTAAAAGCTGGACAAGTTTTCAACATATTCTCTCTTGCAGACTCCAGAAGAAACCAGCCCTGTTGACACTTTGATTTCAGTCCCTAAAGACTCATTTTGGACTTTTAACCTCCAGAAATGTGTAAGAATGTATTTGTATTGTTATAAGCTACTAACTTTGTTTTAACTTGTTATCACAGCAATAGGAAACTAATAAATCAAATAACTACTTTGCAAACATTTTTCCCAATCTGTAATTTGTCTTTTTATTCTCTTAATAGTCTCTTTCAAATCTGAAGATGCTTTGAATGTTGATGTAGTCCATTTTGTCAATTTTTCAAATAGTGCTTTTGGTGTAATATCTAAGAAATAATCTGTACTTAAACCAAGGACACAAAGAAATTTTTCTATATTTTTTTCTAGATGTTTCATAGTTTATATTTTATTTTTAAGGGTATGATGCATCTTGAACTAATTTTTGTAGAAGACGTGAGGAATGGATCAAACTATATTTGTTTGTTTTAGAACCTTTTGTTGAAAAGACTGCTCTTTCTTCACAGAATTGTCTTTATAGCTTGCCACAAATTAGTTATCCACATATACAAGGGTTAATCTTTGGAATCTGTATTCTATTGCATTGATCTATGAACCTATCTTTACCGCAATATCACACTGTCTTAATTATTCTAGTGCTTTAATAAGTCTTAAAGTTAGGTATTATTAGTCATCCAACTTTGTTCTTTTTTCAAATTAGGTTTGGCTTTTCTAGGATCTTTACATTTTCATAAAATTTTAAAATCAGCCTGTCAATTTCTACAAAAATGTTGCTGTGATTTTGACTGGGGTTGCATTAAATCTACAGATACATTTCAGGATAATTGATATCTTAACAATATTGAGTCTTTTGATCTTTGAACATGATCTGTCTTCCCACTTGTTTAGTTTTCTTTACTTTTTCCAGCAATCTTTTGTAGTTTTCATTGTATAGGACATATATTTTGTCAGATTTAACCCTAAGAATTTCATATTTTTTGATGCTATTGTAAACAGTATTTTTAAAAAATTTAATACCTGATTGTTTATTGCTAGTACATAGAAATAAAATTGATTTATGTATACTGATCTTCTATCTTGAAACCTTGCTGAATCACTTATTAGTCCACGTAAACAATGGTGGTTTCTCCAAATAGGGATAGGTTGGCTTCTTCCTTTACAATCTAAATGTCATTTATCTCTTTTTATGGCCTTATTGCCTTGACTAGAACTTCCAATGCAATGCTGAATAAAGATGGTGAAAGCAGATATCCTTGAATTGTTTGTAATCCTAAGAGGAAAGCATTTAGTCTTACCTATTATGAATAATATTAGCCGTTAGCTTTTATAGATGGTCTATAGCAGATTGAGAGAGTTCACTTCCATTTCTAGTTTGTCAAGAATTTTTATCAGACATGGATGTTGGATTTTGTCAAATGCTTTTCTGTGTCTATTGATATTTTTTTGTTGTTGTTAATGTGGTGAATTACCTTGATTAACTTTCTAATATTACATCAACTTGCATTACTGGGACAAACCTTGTTTTGCCTGATGTATTATGCTTTGCCATGATGTATTATCCCTATTGTTGTATTCAATCTGCTAACGTTTTGTTTAGAATTTTCACATTAAGTTCAGGAGTTAAGTTGGTATATAGTCTTAATGTTTTCCTCTGGTTTTAGTATCAGGGCAAAACTGGCCTTGTAGGACTAGTTGGGAAGTGTTCCCTCCGCTTTACTTTCCTGGAAGAGTTTGTGTAGATTTGGTACTGATCACCGGTTCTCTTTAGCCTAGGAGAGAGTTAAATGCAAATTCTATTTCTTTATTAGATACAGGATATTTGAGTTACCTGTCTTTTTGAAAGAGCATGATAGCCTGTGTCTTTTAAGAAATATGTCCATTTCCTCCAAGTTTTCAAATTTATTTGCATAAAATTGTTCATGATATTCTCCTATTATCCTTTGAATATCTGTAGAATCTCACGTAATACCACTCTTATTCCTAATATTGATAATTTATGCCTTTTCTTTTTTGGATGTGCTGGTATAGTTTTCTTAATTTTCCTTAGAGTTTGTTTAATTTCTTCAATCTGTGAGTTTAGCATTTTCAACAAATTTGGGAAGTTTGCAATATTATTTTTTCAATTTTGTTTCTGCCTCCTTCCTTTTCAAGAACTCTGATTACACCTATATTAGGCCATTTGAAGTTGTTCCATAGGCACTGGTGCTATTTGTTTCCTTTTTGTTCTTTGTTCTCTCTGTTTCACTTTGGCCCATTTCTATTGCTATATCTTCAAGTATACTTATCTTTTCTTCTTCAATGTTCAGGCTGCCATTAATCCTACTCAGTGCATTTTTCATTTCAGACATTGTAGTTTCCATCTCTAGCAGTTTAATTTTGTTTTTAAATATATTCCTTGCTCTAGTTCACTTTTTAAACTATGTAATATAGATACAATTGTTGTTTTAATGTCCTTGTCTGTTAATTCTAACGTCTATGTCAGTTCTGCATTGATTTTGATTTGTTAATTCTTCTGTTCATTGTGTTTCATATTTTCCAGCTTCTTTGCATGCCTGATAATTTTTGGTTGGATGTCAGACAGTGTCAGTTTTACTTTGTTGAGTGTTGGAATATGGATTTTTTTTTTATATTTTCTATAAGTAAACCTAATCTTTTTCTGGAATACGGTTATATTACTTGAGATTGGTTTGGGTTTTGTCTTCCTTTTAAGATTTATCAGCCCAGTCCAGAGCAGTGTTTAGTTCAGGAGTAATTATTTCTCACTACTCAGGGAAGACTCTTCTGCACCATGAATTATGAGTTTTTCCATTCTGGTTGTGCAGACTGGAAAGTGTAGACTAGAAAGTGCAGAAAGGCACTTTCCCATCCCTGTGTGCATACCAGGCAGTGTTCTTCTAATCTTTTCAGGTGGCTCCTTTCCTGATTTTCTCTTATGCATTCACACAGGTCTCTGAAGTTTTCACTCTGCACTTTTCTCTCTTCTCCAGTTCTCTGTCCTGTGAATTCTAGCCATCTCAATCTACTTGGACTTTCAACCCCATCCCCTCAATCCAAGGAATCTGCTGGGAACTTCCTGGCTTTGCCCTTTCTGTACTGCAGCCTGAAATTTCTCTGAAGTCAGTAAACTGAGGCAATTGTAAGACCTACCTTTTTACTTTCCAGGCCTCCAAGATAATCTCCACTGTCTTGAAAAATCATTGTTTTCTATATTTTGTCTGGTTTTTTGGTTGTTTCATGTACCAGGGTAAATTTTGACCCTGTTTCTCTATTTTGACCAAAAGTAGAAATCCAGTTTCATTGTTTTAAAGGTACAGTGTTTCAGCAGGACTTCAGGATACTTCACCAAAGTATGCATATTTACTTTATTATTCCAAAATTTAACAATGAGGTACCTTGGATGTATATGCAAACCCTGGCAATTATGTCTTATTCACTCTTGCATTCTTAACATCTATCACAGTTCCTGGCCTGTAGCACATACTGGGTGCTTAATAAATATTTTAAAAATTATTCATGAGTGAAGTAAAGTAAAAATGTATTGCAAGGACATTGCATTCAGACATTGCCTGTTTGACTTCTGGATTCTCTTTCTCTGTTTGCGTATGCTTGATTTTTATTTTTCCTTACATAGCCAGGCTTTCTCCAGGGAAAAATATATCAGGGTTGATATTTCCAAGCAACTCCATTTTTACATCCTTCTAGCTATATGACTTCAGAGTCTCCCTTCTCTTCCCTTCTCCTCCAGCTGCAAATAGGAAAGTCCTAGGGAAGGACTCTAATCAGTCCAGATTAGGTTACATGCCCACCCATATGGTGAGAGAGAACACAATACTGCTATTTTTTAAGAAAGCATTTTGCCCGCCGCCAGGAGCTGGTGTGACTGTGAGGGGCTGCATCTCGCAGCAGCCGCCCGGCCTGGCATGGCGTTGGGCACCGGGCCCACCTCGCCTGTCTCGGGGAGCCCAAGGTCAAGGCAGCAGTAATGCTAACGCTAGCAAGCAAACTGAAGCATGATGATAGTCTCAAAGGGTCCTGGAAGGCAGCCACAGCGTGCGACTCCACTCGGAGGGGTTCTGTGAGATACAAATTGCTTGTTAAAGAGGTTGCAGAACTTGAAGCTAATTTACCCTGTACATGTAAAG
>CAUYLG010054379.1:0-60622 GCA_963573385.1 Cacajao melanocephalus
CTTGGTAGTTACTTTTTACTATTTCATTTTTTTTAAAAAAAAAAACACCCAATGCATTAATATTCTATCTATTAATTTTTTTTTTTTTTTTTTTTTTTTTTTTGAGATGGAGTCTCTCATTCTGTCACCCAGGCTGGAGTACAGTGGCGTGATCTCAGCTCACAGCAACCTCCGCCTCCTGGGTTTAAGTGATTCTTCTGCCTCAGCCTCCTGAGTAGCTGGGACTACAGGCACGTGGCACTATGCCCGGCTAATATTTTTTTAATTTTTAGTAGAGACAGAGTTTCCCTGTGTTAGCCAGGATGGTCTCGCTCTCTTGACCTTGTGAAATGCCAGCCTCGGCCTCCCAAAGTGCTGTGATTACAGGCACGAACCACTGCATCCTGCCGCATATGAATTCTTAAATATCCACTTAGCACAACCAGTTGTAAAATGTGGTCTTTGATGAAATGAATGAAATCCATTACTCAGAGGCATTTGCAGCTTGCAAAAATATCAGTCATCCCAAGACTCTATCTGAAGTCAGCCAGGAGAAGCTGCTGAAATAGCACTGCC
The DNA here is from genome assembly GCA_963573385.1 of Cacajao melanocephalus. NCBI lineage: Eukaryota > Metazoa > Chordata > Mammalia > Primates > Pitheciidae > Cacajao > Cacajao melanocephalus. The sequence continues at coordinate 556 of CAUYLG010054379.1, forward strand.
TTAGTGGCCATGGGACCAGGAGCACTGTGTTATTTAAACCCTTATCAGCTTTAGGTCGGTGATTAGCAAGGTGACAAACATCTTTCCAGGTTGAGTAGCCAAAGGCCTCCAAGAGTCCTTGCTTTATTTGTGATACACATACATGGTTTGGGACCAATGCAATCGAAATCAGACATTTAGAATGCCAGTAGTGAATGGGGATGGAGAACAGAGCATTTGAAGATGTAGTGGCTTGTGGGCAAGGTTCTGCTGCTAATTGGCCATAGCTATTTGAGGTGATCACTAGTTTCTATGCCAGGGCGGTAATGGTGGGACAGTGGACATTTCACAATGGCCTAGGCTGGCTCAGGAACACAGAGAGCTTCTGCTATCTCCTGAGTAATTCCATTCCAGTGTAGAAACAGCAAGTGCCCTGCACAACTTCAGCCCCCACCAGGGCTTCCCCTTTGGCATTTGCTTCCCTTTTAATGAAGGAAGCTGGTATAGTCCAGTGTGAAAGATTTTTCAGATTCATAGGATATTTTCTAATGTCTACTGTAGGCAGGGGCATATTGAGACCTGATGTTTTACCTACTCCTTTGGATACTGTATGATGAGAATAATCTCATGTTAATTTACAGGTTCTTATCATTTATGCATAATTTGGACAAAGAACATCCTCTTTTCCTTCCTTCAAGTGACCTTGTGAGGGAACCGGTGCAGAGATTATAACCTCCATTTACTTCTTCCCATTTGCCAGTAAAAATCATGATTCTCTTGAAGGAAACTAGACTAGTTTGAGGCCACAGAGCTAGAACACAGCAGTGTCAGAATGGCTCAGGTCTGTCTCATCTCTGATGTCTTGTGCCACGGTTCTGCCTGAGGCTATGATGCTGCAGGACACACTCAGGCAAAGTGTGCTTTCTGCACATAAATTTACTAAGTAGTGGATGCCCACCAACTTCCATGTACTAGAGTGTGACTCATTCTGTAGGATCTTTCAGAGCTGGCTTTGAGTCCTGGGAACTTCCAGAACTCTTCTGGACAACTTGAATCTGGGTTTCCTTTCATCTCTGGTTTTTATAAGCCAAGAAAGGGATAATACCTACTGGGTCCCAGACTCTTAGCTAAGCTAAGACTACTCATTGATCCACTGAGAGGGCTCTATAGGCATGAATTCTTGGGGTGAATGAAGATTTTGCAAACACAGAAACAGACATTTTTGTCCTGTCTCAAAGGCTACATAGATAGATGACAAGAACACCAGTGCAATCTGTTTTGTCATTTGAGGAAAGTACTTCACTGATGCACAACAAGTGCAAAAATACTGGGACCCCTGCCTCAGCTAGGACTCTTGCCTCAGCTATACTACAACCTAAAGATAATTATGAGATGTCAGGTTTCCTAATGTTATTAAAAGAGGCAGCATAACTTTCCATTTGTTTGCAGAAATCGGATTGAGTATAGCAGCAATGAAATTTCATTTCATATGTCTTCATTAATGGAATGCTGCTCTTTAAAGAGAAATGTTAACTGAAGGGAAACCAGAAACTACTTTTATTGCTCAGATGAAAATAAAGACCTGGACAGACTGGCTGTGCATCAGCTTGTAATCAACAGTGAATCATAAAGATTCATGCTAAAAGACTTGCAATTGTAATCTCATTAGTTTTCTTACTGTTCGGGAAAGATTAATTTAAAGCTAGAGCAAGAAATACAGAATTACATATAGCCAGGAGATCTGTCAGCTCCTGGCTCCAGTCTAAGAGGACATGAAGATTAAGTCTGAATTTGGTAATGTGAAGGTGACCCAAGTAGAAAAATGTGTGGTATGGTTCTGGCCATGAACTGACTCATCAAGTGAAGGAGGAGCCTGGCAAGATCACAGGTAAGGTAACCAAGCAACCTTGGGTTCCATTCTCAACTACCATTAATTAACTTTTCTCAGCCTCAGTTTCCTCATCTGTAAGAAGAGAATAAGGGCCTTGCAGAGCTGACGAACTGATTAGAGATGATGCATATAGAAATTGCGGTGCCCAGCAGGCCCTCAGTAAAGCCAGCAATTACTACTGCAATTGGTTTGAGAAAGCTGGCTGGGTCTGCAGAGCCTGAAATGATGGACATGGCAGGATGTCCGATAGCATTAAATACCAAGCAGGGCCTGCTTCTGAGTGCCATCCTGGAGCCTCTATAGGCTCCCCAAAGCAGGGCCACTCTTTATTCTACTCAATTTTATAACTATTAATCCTTCAATTGCAAAACCATTTTGAAAGATGTAAATGAAGCATCCTGAGATGACGCCCAAATTCGTTGACAAATGGTCTTGGGTGGCACCTTCTCATTCTGTGGCTTAATAAGTCCAAGAAGCACTAATTGCTTTGAAGTTAATAAAGTCTTTATTGGCTTCAAATAATTGGTGTTTGTTTGGCTACTGTGATTATGGTTATCACAGTCTCTCTACATAATGTACACTGGCAGAAGTTGCTACCTTTTACAAGTTTTAAATCCCAGTAGAATTGACAGAAAAAGCTATAACCACAAATTGGTTTGCAATTTTCCTCTTTCTTTCCAGCAAGTCCTGTATGGTTATATTATGAACCTTGCTTCACACAAACTGCTTGTGACTTTTATGGCCCTTTTGTGATCTAAATGGCTATCTCATAAGATATTCCATTGCAGCTTCTTTTCCAATTGCTTTTACTGTGAAATGCCCTTGTAGAGAGTTCTGGGGAACATTTCACACTCTTATGGTATTGATTTGCTAAACCTGATGATAGGTTTATATTTAAGATACACTTCTTTATATGAACAGAGTGAGAACCTCATGAAAAACAGAGCCAAAGCTTTCCTTGAGGAGATGTTGGATACCATCTGTATCTTCACGAATACAAAGAAAATCCCTGATCGTCTTTGCATTCATTTCAGAAACTCAGCACATGGAAATACCACCTGAAAGATGACAGTTTGGTATACTTAGTAATTCCTTCCCCAGTATTGTTTCATTTAAATAAAGTACAATTCAGTAGTGAATGTGTAAAAACATTATAACATCATTTATTCCATCTCCAAAAATAAGGAGTTTGGCAGTGCTTTGGTAATAAACATTTTTCATGACACTTCATGAAAGCAGTCAACATAGCGGTAGAATGCAGAATGCCAGATCCATCTTGTCTGCGAGTGAATCGCTGTTTAGTGTTCAAAATAATAACCAAGCACAAGAGAATAGCTGGAGGACCCTTCCCTTTAGCCTAGCCTCCAGGTATCTTTACTTTCCTTCTGTAAACTATAGTCTAATGAGAACACAGTTGAGTTTGAGCCCTGGTAGGTAGAGTGTGAGAGTGTAAGACAGAAAAAAAAAAAAAGAAAGGAAAGGAAAGAGATGACAGTGAGGAAACAGAAAAGAGATGAAGAGGCAGACATACAGCAAAAAAGAAAAACAAGATAAAAGAGAGAAAGGGAAAGAAGAAAACAGGGAGGATTGATTTACAGTAAAAGTGTTATTTGCTTAAATAAGAAAAGAAAATTATTAAGCTTATTTAGTCTGGCTGCTATAAGGTTTCTGCCAATACATATTCTCTGCCTTGAACCCTGCCTCAGGCATACTCCCTCCCTCTCTCTAAAGAATTCACTAGTCACACCATTAGTAGTTATTGATAAATGTCCATACTTAAGGTCCCAATTTCTCTTTTTTTCCAAAATGCATTAGCTCTCCAGATAAATTGAAAACTTTAAGTCTCAGGCATACCGTAAGAAAAAATCCTAACATTACTCAGAGTGGCACCAAGAGGTAAACCGATGATGAGAATTCTTAAAAAAAATCCTCAAACACAATTACTAGAGAAAGTGACGCCTTAGGTCTCAGGGTTGGAGAATCTGAAAAGATCTGGGAAGAAGTATAGCGGCGAGGAGGGCACCTGCTAAATATTTTGTATATCTTTCAATTACAGCCTCAGAGCAGAATTCATAAGCTGTTATTTCTGTGTGACACTGAGGCTTCTATTCTAAGAGGTCACCCAAATAGATCCACTAATAAGCTTTCATTTGATTGACGAAAATCAACGAATATGGATTGAAGTGGTGTGCAAGCTTCAATCACTGGGAAAATGGCCAAGGGGTTATTGTAATTTGGCAGTGCTTTAATGTGGGCAGGAGTGGATTGCTGTGAACACCAGCAAGATGGACTTGACCAACCACATATCCTCTGTAATTATGAGCTATAAATTCCACTCTATATTCTCCATATGCTGTGTCTTCATTTAGAAACTATGGCATTCACGGCAACTTCCATTTCTGCTCTGCAATGAAACTGACTTCCCACAGATGCCCAACAAGAGTAATGACTGAGGTGGAGGGAGAATCTCCCTCCTAAACTGTACCATCAGTCGGCCACTGTCAGTGGTGGAGAGGGAGCTCATGCAACCAGTGTGATGTGGAGTGCGAGGATTTCCATTCACCCTTTTCATCTCAGAAGAGACCAAATAAATAGAACTGTCAGGCTTTGATGTGTTTAGGTTGCTCTTGGCAAAAGATACCAACATATACTTTGTTATTTTCTTTTATGACATAGCAAGCCTTGGCCTAAAATGGAACTTCTAGTACAGCCTCGATGCTTCCCCACCTCTGGACTGACTCTCTACATAATGCACAATACATAGGAAGCAGTAGAGCTGCAAGATAAGGCAAGGAAAATACCAGGAATATCAGATCGGCTTAAGCGTGGCTGGGTGTGGGAGGCCATTGCTCTAAGGACCCTCATCCAGGAGACTCAGAAGATACTTATCCAGCACTTACCATATGCCAGGGATTTTTGTACACATAGAATCTCATTTAATTATCTTTTTAAATCCTCATGGCAATTACAGGAAGCATTATGTCAGTTCAGAAACAAGGAAACCAAGGCTGAGAAAAGTTAGAGAAATTGCCCAAGGACACAAAGCTAACCAGATTTCAAATCTAAGTCTTCTTACACCAGGTATGGAACTCTTGCCATTGAACCCAGCTGGAAGGCTATCCAGTATCGGATTGCACATCATACAAAGGCTTGCATAACTACATTATTCCAGGTGCCTTGCACATATCAACTCATTTAATCTCCATCACAACCCTATAAGGCACATTCTACCATTATCCCCATTACACAGGTGAGGAAAGGGAAACAAAAAGAGGTGAAGTAACTTGCCCAGAACTACCCAGTGAGGAAGTGACAGAGCTGGGATTTGAACCCAAACACTGTGCTCCTCATTACTCCAGGCTATATCTCTTGTAACTTAGGTTCTTTGAAAGCCTTATAGGAGGCCTGGACTCCCAAGGCCAGAGCCATCAGCCAGCATTCTTCTTTGGAGGTTAACTGTTTGGAACACCAAACTGCTGACCTCTTAGTATCCCTCGGGACAAGTGTGCCTGTAACACACTGTGGATATATTGTCCTAAAGGCTGAGGTTTTCTTTAATATTTATTGCATTCAATCATCAAAACAAATATTAAATGCCTACTGTGTTCTAGGCACTAACTCTATAAGCTGGTTTAAAAGTTCAAATTATTTTCCGGTCTTTAAAATTTTCTCTAAAAATAAAAATGATAGCATCTTACTGGTATGATGGTTTCTTTAAGATTTGGGGTAACACCACTGGATATTCTTCAGTTTATCCCTATGGCTATCTATCTACTGGCAGGAAGCTACACATTAGCAGATAAGGATTCACAGATTAGACAGGATTAGAGCTGCGTGGAGCCACAGTGCTCATGCACATCCACCCTTCTTTTGATTCAAGAGGGGATGTATGCAAACTGGACAGCTGCTCTTAAAAGGAAATCATTAAAATACTCTGGTTTCATATCATGCAGATTTAGTTTTTATTACTGTTTGATGGAATGGTTAGACTTAGATGTGTGTGCAAGTGTCTTGTTATATGCATGCACTTATTGAGTAGATCTGGCTGGGCTGTCTGCTGATATTCAGCCTACAGAAAACCTTCTGGCAAAATCTGAGATAAACTGTGTAGACATTAGAACTCAACAGAGCATTGGAAGCCTATAATACCCAAACGTTGTTGAAACTAGAAGGATTTGTGGGGAATTTTGGCCTGATTCTAACATTTTAAAAATTATTCTGTGTCATACTTGGGTTGGCATTTATCTGTAAGTAGAAGGAGCTGTGTGTCTGAATGCCTCCTTTCCCCGCTCCCACCCCACCTAAACTCTAATCCCCCTACAGGCAGGTGCTGGCCTCCTCATTTTGGAATTCCCTACTGTGTCTAGTAGAGTAGAGGCTCAACACATTTCCATTCACATGCATCAAATTAAGGAGATTGTTTTCCTTGGAAGAGGTACTAATTGTCCAAGTTATCTCAATTTTTCATAATCTCATAACGTCTAGCATTGTTCACCAACATGGAAGGCACAGGCTGCAGGTAAGAACCCTGAATTTAGGCAGATTTGCCTCTAGTGAAAGAAAACTGATGTTTGTAAAAGTGTATACAAACACCTCTCCCTACCACACACAGATGCAAACCCATGCATATATATGATGGGTTTTCTACAAATCGCACCATCTCACTATTCTCTTTTCATTAGCTGATAGGTTGAATCATTATCTTTGGTGGTTAATTATGTCCCTGAAAAAAATCAAAGTCCACATTTTGATTTTACATTTTGATTTCCTATAGTTGCTCTTCTATTCTAATATTTGTTGAAGCTCATCCAAACTATATGAAGCTGACATTCAATTCACTTTTTATGGAAAAATTAAAAATCTGGTGGTCACTTCTATTGCTATTATTGATGTAAATAGAGCTGAAGACTTAAATATAATTAGGCCTCGTTTATTTGCTGGCGACTGCCGGAGTTTTAGCTGTGGCTCTATTTTGACATATTCTACTTTTTCACAAAAGATAAACAGCTCCAGAGAAACCTCCATAACTTCCTTTTCCTGTAACAAATATACCCAAACAGTCTTCCTTCTTCAAGAGCCTGGACACTCACCAGCCTCATAAATACATGCAATCAGAGAAGGTTTTGGTTAGATTTAGAAAGCGATTTGTGATCCTGCAAGAGGGAATATTTGGTACACTGTAGATTCCCTCACAGAGAATAAAACTCTTCTAGGCAAAGTATATACATCCTACAAAGCAAACAACTGAGTGTTTTCTTAGAAGCTGAAGTATTTTTCAATTCTCTGTGCTTTATCTGTGGGACCCAGTTCAACTCTGCTAATATACACCATGGTTTTTTAACACATGCCCATATTTTATCTATCACACACACTTTGGTTTTTACTTACTAGTGAGCTAAATATGGTTTGGTATCTTTCTGTTTAAAAAGTTTGGCAAACAGTAGTCGAGTTTAATGTTTATACATTAGACCTCATGTCATAAAGCTGACCTTAGAAGCAATATCAAGGAAGCTACCTTTTGACAAGAAGCTTTTGGCATTCAGAGACAAAACCTCTTGTCCCAAGCATATGAGGTTCAAAAGCAAATCATTTTAATCTTTAAATCTACAAAGTCTGATAAACACAATCTAACTGTATCAAAGCATAATCTAGTCAGTTACATATGCATCATTCATATGTATACATACTATACATAGACATCATAGTATAGATTGCTCCCATCTCAAATTTGGCATGGAGGTATAAGCTCCCTACAGTTTTTGGTATGTGAATGACATTATTGGTTTTATGATCTTAGAAATGTCCATATACTTTATAAGGAGCACTTCTGTAACAATGAACACAGCACGAGTCAAAGGACATTCATGCCTGAAGAGTGTCAGCCAATTGCTTGCTCCCGCTTCAAAATCTGTCAGTTAAATCTGGCAGAGTCATGTGCTTCCTCTAATGAACATTTTCCTCCACCCATGGCTGTTGAACTCCCACAAGCCAATAAGCTATTCTGAGTTTGAAGCAAGAGAATATATCTTGGCAAAGGAGAAACATTGCAATGAATAATGAATGTTATGTCTTCTTTGCTGCCTGGGAGGGAGAGGAATGGGAGTCACCTTTTTCATAGGTGACTGACTTTGAATATCAAGCAGAGGTTTGGAGAAAAGGGATGGTAAGTGAAAAACACAATCAAGTGTTGGTGTTTTGCTGAGAACATCAGGAAGAGATCAGGGATGTATGAGTGACCATTAATAAATAAATTGCACCGAGGTATCTAAATCCCCTTGGCAAAGTTATTCCAAATTTCCAAAGAGACAAAGGTACGGAAAATAAAGTCCTTAGATTAGAACTACTTTCCAGGTTTTCTTCATTTAACAGAAAATATAAGAGAGGAAGATGAAAGTCATTGAATTTCCCAAAATCAAAACTATATTGTATGAAGACCAAACGGTGCTGCATTTGAATTATTCTTTAGCCACAAATTAGCACCTCTTAAGAGCTTCATATTTTTGAGTCATTGATTTTTGATAAATCCTGATTGGCAAATGTGAGAACAGATGTAGGTGTGCCAGACGGCTTTTCCAGACTTACTCAGGTCTAACTGCCAGACTTTGGACCACCAAAAGCTGAGAAAATTAAAAAAATAATTTATTCACTTTTGCCTGACTCTAGGGATGATGCTGTCCTTGTTCACTAGTTCATGCATTGTGTGCAACACCATCCGTTTGGAAGAGAATCACTTCTAGGCCAGAAGAAATATACCAGGGGAGGAAAAACAGAAAATAGTTTCAAAAAATTAAAGTATGCTGAAAAACAGGGAAAACACCAATTATCGGTTTTCCAAGATGTTATGAGAAAATGCTCAAATCCTTTGTGCCAATGGTGTTTACAGTTGCAGCAATGAAAATTCTAATTTTGTGCTCTAATGAACACAAAACGATCCATACTCAACCTTGGCAAAACTTACAATGACTGCGTAATTGAAATGACTTTGCCATATTAAAATATTTCATAAAATTATAGGAAATTGCCAGATGTAAGAATATGATTGGGAAGCCATAGACATGTGATACAACAGCCACACCGCCTCCCTGTTTTGCAAGTAGGATGAATGGTTTACAGAACTGAAGAACACCATTCATACTTAATACCAGCTTACTAAAAAGTAAATCTGCAAGATGTTCAATGCTTTTGAGAAAGATCCACATAATAGTCATTTTATCTTAAGCATCAGAATGCATCATTTTAATTTACTTTTGTTTCAGTATCTCTCAATGTTCTTAAAATGCCATCAAATTCCTTCTCGCTATACATTTGGAATGTAGGAAAGGGAAGAGTGTTCTTTTTTTCCTAGTAACATTCCCTAGTTAGAGTCAGCTAGTGGTTCTAACCCCTGCTGAAACATGCATGAATTTTGAGAACATGCTAAGTGAAAGAAACAGACACAAAAGCCACATAGCGTATTCTTCCATTTTTATAAAATATCCAAAATAAGCAAATCCATAGGGACAGAAAGTAGTTTACTGGCCAAGGCTTCCTGGAGGGAGAAATGAGGAGTGATTACTTAAGAGGTACAGGGCTTTCTTGGGGGGTAAAATAAATGTTCTAAAATTCATTGTGGTGAATGTTACAAAAATCTGTGCATATACAAGCCAACGAATTATATAAATCAGTGAACTGTATGGATGTTAATTATAGCTCAAAAAAGCTGTTAAAAATCATGTAATGATCTAAAAACCCCCACTTTATACTTCTTCCAAGGGGAAAGCTTTAAGAGAGGAATAGACATTACTAAGGATGCTGACCTAGCCACTATGAGTATTCATAATCACCTAAATCATTGAACCATAAATCTCTGATTTTTTTAGCTGAATTTATCTGCTTGAAATGAGGCTGTAGTTTAAAGACTCTCTGCTTAGGACCATCGTCCAGCTTAGTGGCCCCATTGGTAGGCTGGCGAACCTTCCAGGGTTTGCTTCAGTGGCTCCATATGTCAGAAACACATTGTCTAAATGCATTTTTGTGTCTGGCTCAGTTGGGGGTAGCCTCACATGACAATGACTTTCCTTAACCCACTGATGGGTCAAAATCACCAACACAACTCAACTTCACTCATTCCAGCATGTCTCTTGATTGTGATATTCCATAGGCAAAAAGTTTCTAGAGTCAAATACACTACGGAAACACAACAATAAACTATGTCGTCCAACTTAGAGACGCAGAATGTAACATTAAGGGCTCAAAATTCAATTTAGAAGAAAACTTTTAAAACTCAGCATTTCCCATACTTATTTAACCACTCTCCACCAAATACACATACACACACACCACACACACACACACACACAAGCACCACACACCCTACACAGACACACACATTTGTTTTGTGTCCTTCACAATAATTATTAACATCCCTCAAAACACCACTCAGGGATCATACCTTAAGAAATGCTGACTTAGCCCATCAAACTGGCTGAAGGAAGAGGGAACCACTACTTTAAAGCTTTTACCATCTGAATACTTTACCTTGCTTTACAGAATTTTAATTTTGAAAAAATAAACATGGATATGCAACATCTAAATTCCTAGGATAATAATTCCTAACATTTTACAAATCTTGGCCCACAAAGGAAATAATCGGAATAGTATGTCAGGATGGACTAACATGATGGTTTGAAGTCAAGAGACTTCAGGGCTTCTAGGGTTACAAGGATCAATATGTCTGGATTTCTGTCATCTATCCCACTAAAAAGCCTTGGGGAAGTTCCACTCTCATGAGTCTATAGGAAAACTACCTCAATTCAACTATCTTCATGTTGTGAAAGTAGGAGACAAAATGTCTAGGCAATGCTTGACTTAACCTGGACACTATAGAATTTGTGCAGACACTACCATATATTTTTTTACATCACTGTGTGATTGACTATAGTTTTGTTGAGGGGGTAGGAGGCCACATAGAGAAAAGGGGTGATTTAACACCAAACTACCAAATCCAAGAACACGATTTTATATCTTGGTGAATGAGACTGAGCATGATTGTGTCCAAACACATAGAACTTTCGAGTAACCAGAATTTCTGTGCAAATCGCATAATGAAAACTATTCACAGTGATAGTCTTATATCGCCTTTCTGAATTACCAAGAAAATATTATATTATGTGTCACATTGTTTCTTATTAATGGTATACAGCCTTCTAATTCCTTGAAAATCATTCTCTCTATATGTAGTAGCTATATTAACCAAATTTTTTGTATTAACCAGAGCACTTCTTCCCCCAGACTTGTCAAATATGAAAAGTGGACCTATAACTTTTTTCAAATGTCATAATTTGGTTTTTATTATTCATTTTCTACGTTATTCTTGTTTGGGGAATTATATATATGTATAAATTTTTGCAGCAGTAAAAATTATCAAGGATCAGGTTTCAGAAGGCTTCCCAATATGCTTTCACTGGAAAGACAAATCCATTTCGACATGAGGTTTCATTATGAAAAAACTGTTACAAGTGATGACACTGGTTATTGAAAATTGAAATGAAGTGAGAGGAAGCTAACACCAGTGTGTATGAGATTCTTTATTCTTTGAATGACACAAAGAACTCAATATATCTAATCATCTCTGTTATGCCCACTGGGAACTGAGCTACAGTGATATTGCACAGGGTTGCTTCTTGATTGCTAGAAACCGAAGTATTAAGCCATATGCCACTTATATCAGTAGTTAAAAAGCTTTGTGTCACTGCTGAATCTTGGGAATTGTTTTACTTTCCCTCTCTCAATTAGAGTAAATAATAGTAATCTGGACATAAAATTCATAAAGGGAGGGTACCAACCAGTCAGCATAGATAGACATTTTGGCTTTTTACATTAATGTCTGAATTATTGCAATCTAGAAGTAGGCATTAGGCAGACTTGTCTCTGAACAAATTTTCGTGTGCTTTGGTGAGTGGCGCAGGCAGAGAGACTTTTAAAAGGAATACGACGAGGGGGTCATTTCTCTCCTTCTTATTGTAGGCTTTGCCTAAGAAGTTCGAGGATCAGATTCAGTCTGTACTTTTACTAGGTATGTGCTGTTTCCCTCTCTTGTTCATAAAACTATCCTTTCTGATTTGTCTCCAACTATCCGATCTTGAATCAAATCAGCTTTTGAGTATCTGTCCTCTAGCCTCTAGAGTTAATGTCATACAAGGTCACCAGATTCCTCTGATGTGTGGCTTCTCTATCAATTTCCTCCTCCTTTTCCTTCCTCCTGGAGGCTCAATGTATTCCATTTATAACACTCTCTGTTTCCACTTGGTGAAGTTTGGAAGCTGGGGTACATTTCTGAATTTGGGTCTCCTGGTGAGTTGTGCTAAGCTGTGCTGTCAAGATAACTATGGATTCTTTTTATAATTAAAAAAGCCAACTAACAGGAAGTGACTGATCGATAAGCCATGCCTACAAAGGTAACATGAGCGCTTCACTATTCAGTATCATCATCCTCTCTCCTCTCATTCTACCCTCGATAATTCTTCCCAGTCAGTCAGGATCTTTGAGTATCCTATATTATGTAAAAGAGTTATCTGTTAAGCATTTGAAATAAAAACTACCGCAAGTCTCACCACTACTAGTAAAACATTTAATGTGCATGTTAAGAGCTACAATTTGAATGCTGGCCTGCTAGCCAATAAGACTTGAAAACAATTTAAAGTAAATTCCCTAAGATGTCTAGTTATTCTACCTTGTTTTAAGGGTTGCTAATGAATGTGCTGCCTGAATGAACAGAAAGATTGGGAACTCAAACAGTGCCAGCCTGGATAGCATGCCACTGGCACCAGAAATCAGTTTGTCCCAGGCAAAATTTCCTCTGGAGTATGTTCTTCATCTAGAGGTGATTTTCCAATAAAATCAGCCTTGGTTATTACAAGCATTGGAGCAATCCCCAAGGGAAGAGATCAGGCAATTCAATTCTAGGAAATGCTGTACGAGGCAAAATTAACCTTGTAGCAATGTTATTTCCTGTAACATGGTCTTGGGGTTTTTTGTTTGTTTGTTTGTTTATTTCTTTTGTACACTTCAATATTAAGTGAGGATTTTTTTTTACTCCTATCACTGAGATGTGACCAAATGATTTAATGACTTACATATTTATGAGAAGAAGATAACATTAAAGAAAGCTTGTTTAGTTTAACCACTTTGCAGAGATATTGCCGAGGCCTTGCGGCTAGAAACCTCCGAGACTGAGTCAAGCCTTGCTTAAGGGCAGCTCCCTTAAAACTTTGGAGCCATTCAACTTCTGCAACTATTGGCCAATGGGAAAAGCTGCCGAATGCTTCTTAGTGCTGTGATAGTGAAGTATTGCAGAAAGGAGAAAAGGGAAGTATCAGATGCATCTCAGACTCCATAACTCCAAAGAAGAGGACAAGTGTGTGGGTTCTGAAATTGGCTGCTGTGTGTCCAGTCCTGCTAATTTCTGAGCATCAAGATGTCTTTCAAAAATAGAAAATTGCATGTGTTTTCAACTGTTAACTAAAGGATGTTTTTGTTTCCTTGTCCCGTGTTATGAATGACTTCTGTCATTCTTGAAAATGCCTAATGACATACATCAAATATAACTACCCTTGCATTACCCCCATTTATAGGGAGGCTGACATCTTCACTTCTGTGCCTCCTCTTTTAAATTCATAGAGGGAATTCATCAAAAATAGGAAGGTAGATATACAGCAGAAGAATCACTTGGAGAGTCAAATTCTAGCTCTACTAATAAGGGTAAAACTAGCTTTATGATGGCTCAGAGTAAAGCTAATATGGAATACAGACGATTATAAAATAAAACTCTATTCCTTTCCAAGAAAAGCTAATAATTTACCCAATGACTAATAATTCGTTCAGTATGATTTCCAATGGGCAACACAAAATCATACTTATTCTACGACTAAACTCATACTCAAACTAAACAAGGATGGTTGAACTTTAAAATCATATCCTTAGATACCTGCACTTACTCATTCAAGATATTGAGCTGTTGTTATATGACAGCTACTATTTGAGATGCTAGGGTTACAGCAGTGACTAAAACAACATTCTCACTTGTATGAACCTTACATTCTTGTGGGAGATGACACTTCAAAACACAGAGAAAGAGAGAGAGACAGAGTGAGAGAGAGAGAATAATGATGATTACTTAAGAGAAAAAATGAAGTAGGGTAAAGAGAGTAAAAGTTTATACGTTAATTGCTATTTTGTCTACAGCGGCGGTCCAATATTGTTATTCCTGTTCAAAGTCTTGTAAAATTCCTCTTCAAGACATTTGCTATGTGCAAGAGGAAATCATTCTTATTTTGAACCACATTAGCTGCTTTGATTGACAACTGTTTTTCAACATCCATGGCTCTGAATCACCATCGTAGATTAGTTTTAAAAAGTTAAAACTATATTCAAAAGTCTATTACCCATCACTAAGACCAGGAGAAGATCCTCATACATGGTTTGACTGCACTCTCCAAGAAGATCTCCCAACAGGCTGTGCACCACAACAGCATCATTGCAGGAAGGGCACAGCTATGCTGTGCTCTGTCATTGTTGGGCAGCCCTCATTTGGGTGTTGATTTTAAAAACACATAGCTTTTTCTAGTTCCATCACATAAGTAAACAGATGTTACTGTAGTGTTTGGAAATAGTAGGTTCTTCCATTTTCTTTAAGCATTCTCCTCTACAATCTTGTTTTAATTATGTTACGTCCCTTTTTGGAAACAGGTGAAGCTTAAACTATATGTGAGTGTACAATGTGTATGTAGAGAGTGTGTATATACAGCCACATATATATTTAAAGCAAGTTTTCTAACATGTCTAATTTGCTTGTTAAACCCTTGCATCATGGTTTGAGTCAACCTAAACTTTCACCTAGCCAGTGTTGGAAGTAACACACATCTCCAGCTCGTTGGAGAGATGAGTAAGTTGTGTTTTTAGATGTAGATGCTATTATTAGCAGATCCCCAGCAACCACACTATAGCGTTTGATAATGCAAACATGAATGAGTACAAATGAGCTCTTTGGCTGCCCTGAGTTCCCTTTGCCAGGCTTCCATGGAGGAATATAGGCCACAAGAGCTTTCTGAAATGCTTTCCCTAAGTATGTGGGACCCACTTGTTGTGACAGTATGGTGGTGAGACAGGCAAAAGGCAGTCAAAAAATTGAAAAAGGAATGAGAAATGAGAAAAAAGATTTGAGACCTTCTTTTAGTAGTGGCTGCTTCTGCCTGCCCCAACAAGGGGAACAATTTTGTCTTGGATTTAAATTACCATGGTGCATGAGGGTACGCTGATGCAGAGTATATAAACACATGTGCATATAAAAACTGGATTATAATGACATGTAACATACCCTTATGCTGTAAATTTTACAAATAAAAACATTTTCTTTTAGAAGAATGATTTACTTTTTTTTTTTTAATGGTTGCTCTCTTGTTAACTGCTGTTGGTTTAGGCAAAAGCTTTAAGAAAGCAGATACTATTTGTTTCTTATTTGAGTCCCTGGCCAAAATGAGTCATTTCTATAGTTCTCAGTCCCCCCAAACTAATAGTCAACTAAATAATAACTTATTACCTCAGGCTCTTGACTCTGAACGCATTCTGTGGTCGACAGAGGACTGATTTACTGTTTGGAGCCTTGCGTGTAGTCACCATGGGGGCATGCATCATTTCCCTAGAAATAAAAACAGCCCTACTGTGCTTATGTTTTGGGCTGACAAAAATACATTCAGCAAGAAATTTTATGTCTGTGAAGTGAATTCAGAAACTGAAGCTAAAATAATGGTGTTTTGTGTCATGCCTAAAATACTATATCTTAGTGTAACCTAGACATTAGAGTAATGTGAAACGAACTGTATGAAAGAAACATTTTTTGGAATGTAAGAAATAATCAGGGGTTCATGAAGCCACAAGGGAACAGCTGAATGCTTACAGGAACTCCAAATGAGCTGAGATTTACATAAAAGTTCATAGAGAAGGATTAGCTAGATATAATCAGAAAGGACTTGGTGTGTCTATTTATTTGCAAGCAGTTTAAAAAGAGTACCTTATAATCTCTCCCTAATCTAACCTTTAACTTTCTAGAATAAAACAATCCTTTCCGGCATTTTGTTAGTTTCACCCACACTGCACTGCTCTCCTCCTAATACCAAAAGTGGATCCCAAGTATTAATATGTGGCAGTGTGATGCTTTAGGTATCCTGGCACATCAGCAACTCTTTCCTTTCTTTTCTATCCCGCAGCTCACACACTTGGTATTTTCTGCTACTGTGAAAAATGACCCCCCTCCTAGGCTGACTCTAAGTACCAGACATTGCTCACAACACAGCATCTGCTTTCTTCTCTTAGTGCTTTTGAAAGCGTTGTTCTGTTCTCTTGAATGGCCTCTCCCCACTGTTCACTGGGGGACTCGTGCTGAGATAGGGAGAGGCCACTCTCAGCAGTTGCTCCTTCCTTCAACTCTGCCCCATAGAATGCTGCACATGCTTCAATCATACAAACAACCTATTCTGCAGTATAATGGCTTTGTCTTTCCCTGCCACTGTATGGGGACTCTCAGAGCAGAGATCTCATTTAACTCATCTCTCTATGGATGGAGTCTGTCACATAGTAGGGACATCATTATTGTCTGTTAAAAGAGCAAAAATGTGGTTTGCTTGAATTCTAGCAGATTAGCTATGTGACTCTAAATTTGTGACAGTTTACTGAAAGATCACTACATGGCAACATTAAAATAAAATTCTAGGTGTGACTTCTATGTATCAAAAATTGAGCTGACTTGTGTGGGCAGATTAGACAGAGGTGTCCATTCTTGTCTAAGAAGCAAACACTAAGAATGACAGAGTTAAAAAACGAACACATGAACCAGGTGGCATTTTATGAATGTTGTTACTAAAAATAATGTGGTTTAGTTCCCTTTAAAATGGTTTAATTCCACATTTGCTGGCTTAGTTGAGGTCCACCAGATTCACCAATAAATGGGTGCTTTCTGTTTCTATTTTATCCCCATGGTTATTAGAATATTAATTTAACACCTAAAGAGAAAAGGTTCTCATAAAACTTTTGCAAAGATGAGCGATGGTAATGAGGCAACCAATGTGTTTGAAGTTTTGAAGAAACTTATCCTTACAGATATAAATTTAATATGATTGAAGTGACATAATTGTTAAAGAACCTGCAAATCTGATGATTTATTAATTTTTGACACATTTGGTGTCATGTTCTAAGAAAATAAATCGTTAGATAAAGTTAAATAATACAACTGAAAAAACCAGTAACACATTTCTAGGCATTGAAAGTGGACATGTGTATCCTGAGAGGGAACTGGTAAAAACTGGAGAGTTCCTGGAAACTCGGGGTTCTGGGCCGTTTGCTCTATGGGTCTCAGTTTTCTCATCTGAGATGGCCTAGACGGTATAACTCCAAATACCAATGAAAAGGAAGGTGTCCAGAAATGTGTGCAAATTTCACTGGCTGACAGAATGATTGCTGGAACCTGTTGCATCCAATTGTACCTATCTGGACAACATAAAGAGCCCAATTTATTTTACGCAGTAATTTAGAGAGAAATGTTATTTTAATTGTCCTTAAAATGGCTAGAGCCAGTTAGAGATTGACTAGAGGTCGGAGGAGGTGGTAGGAAGCGCATTGTTGAGGGCGCCTTATTATCGTGAAATGAGTGGACTGGATATTTTGCTCACTGATCTGATGAAGCTCACTGGGGACTACTTAGCTTCATGTATCTCACTCACTGGGACCCACCCCAAAATTCCCTGTACCCTCATTGAGGACTGTGTCTCAGGACATTTACAATCCAAAATAATTTAGAGTGTGACACTCTAAAAAAGACATAGGAGTCACATAGAAGAATGGAACACAATAGAGAACCCAGAAATAAATCTAAGCATTTACAGCCAATTCATATGCTTTTTAGAAAAACCTTTTATTTTATGTTCAGGGTACATGTGCAGGTTTGTTATACAGGTAAACTGCATGTCATGGGGTTGGATTTGCAGATTATTTCATCAGTCAGGTAATAAGCATAGTACCTGATAGGTATTTTTTCTAATCCTCTCCCTCCTCCCACCCTCCACCCTAAAGTAAGCCCAGGTGTCTGTTGTTCCTTTTGTGGTATCCATTGTTGTCATTGTTTAGCTCCCACTAAAAATATGCAGTATTCATGTTCTCACTCATAAGGAGGAGTTGAACAATGAGAACACATGGACACAGGGAGAAGAACAACACACACCAGGGCTTGTTGGGGGCTGGGGGGCGAGGGGACGGAACCTAGAGGATGGGTCAATAGGTGCAGCAAACCACCGTGGCGCACATATACCTACGTAACAAACCTGCACATTCTGCACATGTATCCTGGAACTTAAAGTAATATATTTTTTTTAAATGTGGTATTTGGTTTACTGTTCCTGCATGACTTTGCTTAGGATAATGGCCTCCAGCTGCATCTATGTTGTTGCAAAGGACATAATCTCATTATTTTCATGGCTGCATAGTATTCCATGGTGTATATACACCATATTTTCCTTACCCAGTCTTCCATGGATGGGCATTTAGGTTGATTCCATGTATTTGCTATTGTGAGTACTGCTCACAATATACATGCATATGAATACATATGCATATATGAATATATGCATATGAACATATACATGCATATGTCTTTATGGTAGAATGATTTATATTCCTTTGGGTATATACCCAAAAATGGGATGGTTGGGTCGAATGGTAATTCTATTTTAAGTTCTTTGAGGATTTGCCACATTACTTTCAACAATGGTTGAACTAATTTACACTCCCACTAGCAGTGTATAAGTGTTCCCTTTTCTCTGTAACCTTGCCAACAAATGTGGAATCAAACAATTTTAAATGGAACTAAGGTACTTCATTTTTAGCAACAACACCCAATTCTGTGTTTCATGAAATATTTGCCCTGCCAGACAAAGATATCATCTGGCCAAACACATTTGGGAATCCTTAGGTAAGACAAAGCTAAACAGAACTTTTTCTTTGAGCCTGCATTATGCACATGTGCACAGTGATGCTCCAGCAAAGGGATATTATAGAAAATGCCAAAACTTCACGGTGCTGGAGCCTTTTGTCCTAAAGGAGACAATCCCTCAAAACTTGGTTGGCAGAACAGACATCAGGTTCTACTGTCTTATCATTCAGAATGGTGGTTTAACTGACTGACATTCTGCATGTCTGTGATGTGCATGTATACAAGAACATCACAAGAGATATGGACTCCAGCTGCGAAATTACTTTTGGTCCTAGGGGGCCATTTCAAAGGCTTTACCCAATGTCTTTGGAGCCACACTTATTTTCTATCTAAGATATCTTTTTAAAACTCGAATGATGTGGCTTTTTGTACTTTATTTCACAAAAGTAAAAGGTAAAAATGATGGGGAAAGGCATTATGTGTGTCTGCAGGTGAGTGTGTGTGGAGTTAAACACGGATGCATTATACACACATATACACACATATATAATTTATGTTCATGCATGAATCTACACCAAACTAACAGGGCTAATATTGTTCTAAAATGAGTAAAATGATAAAATAGACTTCCAAGCTTTGGCTTTTTTAAAGAAGTGGAATATCCGTATAAGTCATCTAACTGAGGCCTATAACAAGGAAGTGACATGTGCAATTCCATACTACAAACTAATATCAGATTCAAGACTAGAACCCAGGTCTATCAACTATTTGTGTTTAATAACTCTTTGTGATTGACGATTCACATTCGGTGCCAAGTGAAGAGCTCTTTAATGTCATCTAACTCTACTGTGTGAATCTCTTTCATCTGGGTAAGCTCTGAGGGCCCTAAGCTACCATTTCTACTTAGCCTGGGTTTCCATCCTGGCCTTTCACTGCCTGCATACCATCAGGCATCCTGGGCTCGTTGCTTCCCCTTGCCATACCTCAGCACCAGTGTCGCAAACCAGCAGTCCTTAAAATCCTGGTGCAAATGTTTCCTCCTCCCCCATCACCCCTTCCATCTTTGACAGTGTTAACTAGAAGCACATTTTGTCCTTAGAGCTTCCCTGTACTTTATCTGTTCCCCGCTTAACAAACATTTCTCTCCCTATATATCCTGTATTTAATTCTTTACAGACCGATTTTATCTTTTCTGCTGGACTCTAAACTCCTCAAGGGTAGGATCTGTGTCAGATTTACTTTTAATTCCCTCAGCATCTATCACAGTTCCCAAAATGTTGCAGAACCTAAATAAATATTCATCAGGTGAATAAATGAATAATGCACAAACATCATAGTCAGGAAAACTTTTGTGGCTATTTGTCATTTTCACTAATGAAAGCACCATGTCTATAATGAATTATTTCCTTAAAAAAAAAAAAACCTGTAATTTCCTATGCAGAGTGGATTCTGATCCTGAATTGGGAAAGACAACCATCACATTGTTTAATGTTGTTAAAGTGTAAAAGCAGGAAAGAATTTTATGCTTGACAACAGTGTGTGCACGCTCTCTCTCTCTCTCTCTCTCTCTCTCTGTTTCTTTCTCTCTCTCTTTCGGTAACAGATGTCAACCTTGGTTAGATTCAATTCAACTTATTAGTGCATGGCTTTCAGCCAAAAGCAATTCACATTTTCAGAAATGTACTATCACATATGTCTTAATAACAGAAATGTGTTTTTGAAAAAAACGTATGTGATAAGTCACATATGGTGGAAGAAATCTGTACATCTCTCAGGCCTTGCTGTCACAATGAAATCTTGGAGATGACAGCTATCGAACATTAAAATACAAGTGAAAGTCTTTCTGACGCATTAAAGAGCCATAATTTGAACATACTAATCAAGCTCTGATACCAGTATGGTTCCAATATAGTGAGAAATACACCAGGCTTCTCTTGTCCTGGATCACTGATGTTAAGAATCCTCATGTTTGAGTCTTAGCCTCAGAGGTACTATTTAATGTTTCAAGGGAATGGCACTAGTGTATCCAGATATATTATGTGTTTACATTCACTAGGCATATATTTAATTTCTCTTTTATATGGAGTGTAATTAGTGTGTTTCCCTATGGCAATGAAAGCAGCAGCTTACAACCATGAAAGTATTAAAAATAAATTGAACAAGTGGTTGAGAAATAGGGAGGGGGAGGTGAAACTTTTAGAAACTTAATAGCCATGCACTAAGAAGTTTATTTACCATCACCATAACTGAAAGCTTATTTAGCCTTAGATATGGAAGTGACAGAATTTTAGAAAATTCCTATGCCTTTGCAATAAATCAATCTATACGCAATTTGGAAGACTAGCAGTATGCTCTAGATATGTGCTCTATGTGTTCACTGGTTTCTGAGACATCAATGCCCTGTCACTGGACTTCGTATCCATATGATCTTCAAAGGTAGTGAGCAAAGAGCGAGTCTCTTTGCTCTGAATGAGAATTAAGTGGCACATCAACCCTAGAAAGTCCTAAACACACAATAAGGGCCCAGTAAATATCTACTCATTGTTTTAAACACCAAAGGAGAAAGGATTGATAGTTTAACCTTCAGCATCACAAAAAAGCTTAATGCTTTTTTCTACCTTACCAACTAGAGCAGGAGTCCGCAAACTTTCTATAAAGGGCCATATGGTAAAAGTGTTCAGCTTTGCAACCTACATACAGTTTCTGTCACAACTATTCAACTCTGCCATTGTAGCACAAAAGCAGCCACAGACAATATGGAAATGAATGAGTGTGGCTGTGTTCCAATAAAACTTTATTTATACTTACTGAAATTTGAATTTCATATAATTTTCACATGTCAAGAAATGTTCTTCTGATTTTATTGCAACCATTTGCCAAACTCTACACCAAAGGGCTATATCAAATCACACACATGACCATATTCACCAATTTGTGTTCAAACTTGAGTTGTAAATGATGCCACTGGACCTCTGTTTTCCAGAAAAACTGTACTCACTTTTTATGCTCAAAAAGACAATCAATTATTAATTATTGATATGTGATCAAACAAGGAACTGGTCAGAAACAAAACAGCTAGAAAGAACCAGAGCAATGGAGGAACATTTTTACGTGTGGCATGAGTCAAGAATAACAGGGATTGGACCACTTGGTTAGTTACAGATACATATGTCCTTTTGACATGATGGTGGCACTCTACTAGAGGAGAGCCACCAGCCTTATCAAGCCTGCAGGCTAGGTTCCTGGAAGAAACCTATTTTCCTGGAAGAATCCCTGTTTTCTGGGATATGTCCAATTTGTTTACTTGTTCATTCATTCAGAAAACATGTATTGAACCTTTATTTGAGATTCCAGTGCATTGTGTGTAACTGAAATTCTCTAGAAGACATCAGAAATGGCAAAAGGACCATTATATATACAACTTTTAAAACCTTTGACTCTGTTCTTCTGTCAGGCAGTGCAACTGAACCCTGCGGTGAAGTTTCTGTTTCTGAACTGAGGTCTTGAAGAAGTCTCTCTTCTTCAAGTGCTAAGTTTGGTATCATGAACCCAAACTCACTCTGAGAATAGTATCTTGTTTAATTAGAAGACAACTCTAAACACCTACCAGTTGGTTGTAACTTAGGTTTATTATTAAGTGGATTTTCAAATATATTTAAAGCACAAAGCTCAATAATCCTTTGACTCTTCTAGTTTCCCTGCCTTCTCTTTATAACATTCCTCAAAATGCCAGACATTAGATAGAGTCTGCACTGTGAATTAATAAGAACTCATAAAAAATACTATTATTGTAAGGTCAAATTCTCACAAGGAGCAAAGAGAAAACTGGTCCCACTTCTAGGCCATTAGAATAGAATTAAATGCAACCCCAAACATGCCAATGGGCTATTCTGTGAATGCAAAAATGCAGCTTGGGAATCATTTCCTATTGGGAGGGCTGGAGCTTGGAGACATTTGCCATTGAGGGCCTCGATTTACATTCCTCCAGCCCTAGCCCCACGCTTTGTAACCTGGGGCGCACACATCTGCATGCAGGCGGACTGGATGGAGGAGTGCAGTTGAACTGCAGGAAAGAAGATCACTAATCGCCCACCCAGGGACAAAAGCCCTGACCCTGGCCTCATTAGCACCATCCTCTAATTCTCTGAGCTTGCCAGCCACAGGCTCACAGTGGAGGAGCCTTCAGGGCATTCAGACAGAAAAGAAATCAGGCTGCAGAGAAGATTTCAACCCCAACTGAACAACCAGACGAAACCTCAGCTACTACAAATACTCCAATAGGACTAAAACACAATATATCTCTAGACTACAGATGCCCCTCTAATACGTTACAGAGCCTGATGCGGAATATTCTTTGGCCTAAAAAAATGAAACTTAAAAGCAAAGTACACAACACCTTTTGGAAAAATGTACTAGGGCTTGGATTTAATGGTATGCTAAATGCTACCCTGGTGCCCTGGAAAAGTTAATTATTTTATTATACAAAACATAAACAGGCTTCTTGTCATTGGCATTAGCTGATCCATTCTCCCAGAAACTTAATAATCAATGCACTCTCCATTTCTGTATTTGGTACCAAGTATAATGGAAGTCAGCAGAAATAAATTAACACATAGTGTTCCTCAAGATGTGATATTACCAGACCTATAATAACCCAGCAAATAGAAAAAGTCCTCCCTCAGCCACAGAGCTGGCAGGACTAGTATGCATTGTAACACTGCAATCAGATGTTACAAACCCAAATGACAAGACAGCCATCCTTCTTAATTTGAAAGTCTCCCTTCTGGAAGAGACAGGATGTCTAAGATGTACTATATTTAAAAGAGGGCTGTGTAGCTTGTTTATGATTTAAGAGTATCTCATAAAATGCCTTGGGAATTGCTTTCTGTTAGCTAAAAAAAAAAAATAAATAAGGAAGAAAAGCCTTTAGTTAAGTATATTTGATGAGATTTTCATTAACAGAGTATTGAGGCCTTGATGCCAAGGTGCCAAACCTCCCCACGTGGCTGGAAATCACTTGGCACACTTTCAGTCATTTACGTCTCTGTCATAGGTCCAAGGTTTGCAATTAAAAATGTAATCTTTTTAGCATGTGCAAAACCCAAAGGCTTGAAGTACTACACATTGAATATGATTATAATAGTATTTGGCAGCTATGCATGGACTGAACATATTAATTTATGTAAACTGGGTACAACTTGGGGCATTTCTTCATCAGGAACACAGGGGAAAATATAAGCTGGTCCCTGCTCATTGGAGGGTTTTTTTTTTTTTTGGCTTGTTTTATTTTTGTCTTTAAATTGTCATGAATAGAGATTAACTCGAAATCCAAGGTCTCTTTTATGACCTTATTTTTTCACATGCACTGAGTCCATTAAAATTAACATTTGCAACTAATAAAAATAATAACTTACTTCACAGGATTATTCCTAGGTTTTGCCTTTTCAACAGCCTGTAAACAGAAGAAAATATACAATTAGACAATATTAACAGGCATAATCATTGCAACTAGCTACCAAAACAATAAGCAATATAAAATGCTCTTCAGAAACATAAGGAGCTAAGAGTGCTGCAGATAAGCAGACTGGAGACTCAGAAAGCAATTTTCTTCTCCTGGGAAACATGGTTACCTGTCCAGGTGCAGCTTTCCAATACAGGTGGGCATTGTGAGGGCTGCCTAGAAAGTTCATCAGGGACCATAAAAGTGGACTCCTGGGTGCACAACTAGGGTGCCTGTCTTCCCACCATTCACTCTAATCTTATCCTGTTTGGACTTGATTGGGTTGTAATGACAGATGGGGGAACAGATGCAGAGGGAATGGTCGTGGGCATATCCTGGATTTTTAGATTTGTGGTAGGGAACTGCTCATCCTAACACTACTACTGACACCTGGCCACACTCGCACCATGACAGAAAGTTGAGTGTCCATTTCCAAAATCATTTTTATTAGCCGACACCATAAAAGGGCAAAACATGACTGAATACTCAGATCAATTTCCTCCTGTGGAACCTTTAAGAAAATACACACCAAATCATAGAAATGAGGAAAATTCTGGGCCTCTCCGCCTGCATTGCCTTAGACATGGAGCCTGGTTCCAGTTTAGTGCTGAACCCATTGATCTGTGTACAGTCCATTTATCATTCATGAAAAGAGCTAGTGATCTTCACAGTATATTAGAAGAAACAACTCAGATCATCTGTCAACAGCCCTCTTATTTCTGTTTCCTTCTCCACAGGGATTTCATCTCCTTCGATTCTTCTGGAATTAAAATGTTGCTAAGCAACACAGCTGGGGGTGCTGATGGCAGAATGGCTACAGTCTATCAAACTGTTTAAGCACCTGGAGGGTTTTAGTGATGATTTTTTTTTTCATATTTCTGTAGCATAATTATGTAATCAGAACCAAACTTGTACTCCCATAGACTTTTTCAGGCTATAGAAATTATGTTTGATAAAAGCATTGACGCAGCCATTCGACAACCTCAGGGTTGTTCAGATCCTTTAAAAACGTTACCTTTTTGGAGACCTTTATATTTGTGAATCTTGGACGTGGGTAAGGGCTACAGAGAAGAAAATACTACTCTAAGTTAGAACACAGAAGCAACCACTTTCAGCAGAGACAATATATAATCTAACTCTGGACTTGACACTCTGGGTGATAAGTGATAATCAGCATACTGAAACCCTCTATGCATAACAACTGAATGCAATTACACGTATTTTTAAAAATAAATGAAACACTTCCGAAGTTTAGATGTTAGTGCTAGAAATCCATGCTTCCATTTATTAAGTCTCAGGTTCTGTTTCTAGATAAATAACCATTAATATTTGGTAACTTTCTTTGGCTTGGTAGGCAAAAATCATTTTCTCACCATCTGTGCCTGAGGTTGAATTTTGGCAAGTGCTAGAATAGGAAAAAAGCTAAGGAATGAAGTAAGAGGTGAAAATGAGAAAACAAGACATATGTGTCTGGCTGGCCCAACTCACCTGTCACATATATCTTAGATATGAAAGCCTGTCCATTTTCAGTTCATGTACAGAGGATGCGAACCTCACTCACCTTGCAGATTCTGCTAGGTCAGAGGAACAAAGGGAGAGGTGGTGCTGGCATGAAGTGGGGACTGCCATGCACCTTTACTACAGCAGCAGGTCCCAGTCTCTACACACATGCACACTCACATCTGCTTTTTTTTTTTTAAACACCCTTTTCTCTCCCAAGCCTGGATGGTTTGCAATAAGATACAGTAGTAGGCTGAAGACATGTCACTGTGGAAATCATGCAAATCCACTTTTTTAGAACAGTTAAGTCTGTTCTAGAAGACTTAGGTTATCACAAACTAATGGGTGCTGTGTTCAAGTGGTTTCCTTTTAAAACATGCTGGATGTGATAGGCTGAGCATGCCACTGGCAGGACACAGGGAGAGGGAAAAATCAAAGTGACATTGCTTAACCTCCCTTTGATTCGGAAGCATGTTTTTTTTGAAAATATCCTCTCTGCTCTATGGTTTCGAACTCTCAATTAGACCCAGTTATTTTTCTCTGATCAAAAGGAACATGATCATGTTTGAGGCCAGTTTCTTTGAAACATGTATCTTTTTATAGAGCCAACACAGGAAAATGACTTCCTTCAAATTAATTTTTTCTGGGTTGCTTGCTTATTGATTGAAAATGTCTATGCTGAGAGGTTCTCTTTTCTTTGGAAATTAACTTGTGATCATTCTGATGTCCCAACAGCTCTAGTCAGATGTCCTCATGTCATCCTCTTGTGTGCTCATCACCTTGAATCTCTCAAGTAATTGATGGCAGAGAACGTCACCATATGAGAAACAGCTCTCAATTTGTTACTTTGCTTTCACTGTAATTAGATGTTGTTTTAGGCATGCTATGAGGAATTATTATATTAAGAGACTTTGAGGAAAACATTTTAAGTTAATTATTTATGTGCAAATGATATGTGCCTTTAAGGTAAAAAATTATTCTACAAAATACATGAAGAGCCAATTTCCCTTTTGAAATGATGGAACATAAGAAGACAATCCCAAGTTCCAGATACACATGCAGGAATGTAAGACACACTGCAAAAGAAGGGAAATTAAAAGGAAATCACATAGCACAATTCGCTAAACATCAAGACAGTTACATATTGGGATTGCAGCTAATTTTACGTTTAAAAACACACATTAAAGTAATTTAAACTGATTAGAAAATGGAGGCTAGAGAGTTAACAGTTATGCTGCTTTAATTTATAACGTCTCTAGGCTTTTATAAACCTATATTCTCTTATTTTGTATCATGGTTTCCTAACATGATACTTATCTAACCATTGAGGAAGCTCTAGTATAACTAAAAACAATAAAAGAAATCAAAATGTTAGAGAATATACTCCAGTATAGTAAGATGAGAGGTAATAGGCTAGAGTGGAAAGAGTGCTGTGCCAGAAATGTTAAAAACCTGGGTTCTAGTCCCAGCTTTGCCATTTACGCTATTGGCAAGTACTAAACACCTTTGAGCATCAGTTTCTTCATTTAAAAAATGAAGATAATAATTTCTGCCTTTTCTACAGCAAGGGTGGTTGTGAGTAGCCAACACTGACAAGTGCTCTGGAAGCTGCAGCATGTTATGTAAATGCAGTGCATCTTGATTGTGACCGCTTTCTACACAGGTGTTCATGTGTAGATTTTTACAGCCAGATAGTTTATTGGGCTTACTGAGTAGAGGCCACGTTGTAGTATGAAACCTAAGTAGTTATTACAATGAGGATTACAGGAACCTCTATCTTTTACTCTCCATATCACTAGTGGTTCAGGAGTGAATAGAATGCTTCTGTCTGGAAAGTACTATTCACAGAAGACTTTGATATGTTTAGATTCTACAGACCTCTCTTTCTCTCTGACACTCTATTTGTCTTTCTTTCTTTTCTCTCTCTTTCTCTGTTTCCAAGGAAGCCTAAGATGATTCCAATATCTTCCAATTGATCCGTCTTTTAGTAGCCCCCTCCGTCCACACTTCACTCCATCAGAGGGGCTCTTTACTTTTTTTATTATCATTGGACCCTGAGGATGGGGAAGCCCTGAAGCTCCTATTCTACCCGGGCCCCCTCTGTCATGGGGTATCTTGAGAAATTCTATGCAAGGAAGAAAGCACTTCTCTGATTCCAAGGAGCATTTCTGAGCTGACTCCTCTCTCATTATCAGCAAATTTATTTCCTTTGGAGGGATGAAGTAGCTACACATAGGCTCAGAGTTGCTCACTCGCTAAATCTATGTTCCTGAACATAAGAACCTTGTCTTTCTTTTATGTAGAGAATCTTTGTGCTGCACTAAAGCTCATGTAACTCAGGAACCATACTGAATTACATAAACCAT
This sequence comes from Cacajao melanocephalus, assembly GCA_963573385.1. NCBI lineage: Eukaryota > Metazoa > Chordata > Mammalia > Primates > Pitheciidae > Cacajao > Cacajao melanocephalus. The sequence goes on from CAUYLG010054379.1 coordinate 28,749, forward strand.
ATAATGTAGCACTATCATCAAAAAAAGAAAAAATAGGTAGAAGGAAAGAAGGAAGGAAAGACAGTTGCTGTCTCTTGACTCCCATCCACATGGCATACGTGATATCATATTTCCTTAGGGATAAAATGTGACATATAAAGTGCTTAGAAAACTTGCCAGCTGTCTTCTATATAATGATCACACTTCTTCAAAATTCTTTAGCAAGGTAATTCTGTCCCAGAGATTATACTCCATTAATTGCTATTCTCGTCCAATAGACATGTATACTATATTTATAGAAAATGTAGAGAATCTTTTGAGGGTTAGAAGCAGCATGCCCTGAATAGTTATAGTCAGACTTATAACATTATTCCCCTCCTTTTGCAGAAAACAAATCTAATGCAATATGTTTCCTGTATGTATGTTGAGACTATCAAAGTGAACACCTGGATGGCTTAGAGATAGTGTGGCAGTGGACTCAGGTGTTGCTTTTTTTCCCATAATCAATAATAATGCTGTCAGTCAAGCATAAATGTGATTTTATTAGTATTGCTCTATATGCCTTTTACATTTCCTATTTCATATGCATATTCCTTACATTCTACTAGCAGATACATCCAAACTGGGTTTTTACAACTCCTAATCAAAAGGGAAAACCCAGTCATTCAGATAATTTCAAGTAACTGGATGTTCAACAACATGGAAAAAGACAGCAAAACAATTGCATTGGTTTTGTGTTTGTTTGTTTTGTTTTGGATTTAAATTTTTTTTCACATGATTGTTCTGTGAGACACAGCTATACCCTAACCTACTGGCATGTATCGGTAAATTGCATTGATTGCCTAAGTTCAGAAGAGAAATTCTTCTATTAACAAATGAACTCATCATTAGGGTATTCAGATGGTCTAAAATCAATACCTACAGAATTGGTTAAATCAATTGAAGAGCTATATACTGACAGCACTTGCTTAAATATAAAATTGAATCGCTTAATTAACAGCATTTAAATAGATTTCACTGGAATGAGTAAAATGGCAAAAGACAATGTATCCTGTAGGCTGAGGTTTCAGCTGGCAGAAAGCACACACAGCCAAGGGTGGCAGATTAAGAGGACAAAATATCACTCAACATATTGTAACACTTGGATATCTGCCTGAATTTCTGACTTTACATACAGGGCTTATAATATTTAGGAAAACACTACCCATTCTTTTTAATCTTCTGTATGGGTGCCTGAAAACGTACATGGAAACATCCTGTATTTGAACCTTGAACCTCTAGGAAGCAAAACCATGTTACTGATCTTTAGATCACTGGGCTTTCCACATTTTAACTTTATTAACTCCTTTCTAATAATCAATGAAATAGGTCTGTGCTATACATAATGGGCAGAAATAGAATTCTGACAGGTAGAATTTGGGAAAAAAATATTCTAAGTGGATAGAACTATGTCTTGCACTTAATAGTCACTTAATAAACATTGATGAGATAAATCAATCAGGAATGACTAGGCAATCTCAGAGGCCCGGACATTGTGCTCTGGGTATGGAAATGTACCTAAGAAGGCCAGATGCAGTGGCTCATCCCAGCACTTTGGGAGGCGAAGGCAGGTGGATCACGAGGTCAGGAGTTCAAGACCAGACTGGCCAAGATGGTGAAACCCCTGTCCCTACTAAAAATACAAAAATTAGCCGGGCGTGGTGGCGGGTGCCTGTAATCCCAGCTACTTGGGAGGCTGAGGCAGATAATTGCTTGAACCCAGGAGGCAGAGGTTGCAGTGAGCCAAGATTGCACCACTGCACCACTGTAGCCTGGGCGACAGAGCAAGACTCCATCTCAAAAAAGAAAAAAAAAAGAAAAAAGAAAAGAAAGAAAAAAGAAAATGTACCCGAGGACTCTAAGCTCTCTATGGAGGGGAAAATAAGCCTCTGGAGGAAGAACTGAACTCCAGATTGATATGCATCTAAATTCATCCTGCAACTGAATGTAAGGCTCTTGTTTACACTCCAAAGAGGAGGGAGTCTGGAGCAGCATTCACAGGGTGAATTTCCCACACCACTTTCTGGAAGAAGGCTTGTAGCTACCTGTGGCTTCCTCACTCTTCCTGCAGCTACTGCCTAACTTGATTTGTACTGCCTCTCACCAGGACTATGGCCACTGCCACCTCACTGCTCTACTGGTCTCCCTATTCTAAATCCATTTTATGTTCTACTGCAAGACGAATCTTCCTAAGGCTCCACTTTGATCACATTGCTTTCATTGTCATAAGCCTTCATGGCTTCCCATTGCTCATTGAGTAAGGATCAATTTCACCCACACTGCCATTCGAGACCCTGCCACAGCCAGTGAATAGCGGGTACTAGTTGCACCTGCATGTGCATTTCACTACCATGGCAGCCAGAGTTTTGTGAGTGTCTGGCCCAAAGGTGATGTGATAACAGCATTCAGAAGTGCCTACATTCCATAAAGACTTGTTCCCTTCACTCTGGCTATTTTGCTGCATAGAAAATCCTTTAGCAATATCCATTTGTCAATTGGAAATTTCCTTTATAACTAAAGTTTGGTTTATTGTAACTTAATGAAAAATGTACTGTCTTTGGTGAAGAGGCATGTTTCACCCATAAAAGTCATCTGTTGACACTAATCATTCTCTAAGTGGAGTAAATATGGAGACTCCAGGCAAGCATTTCAGTATTGCTTTGAGGTATTTATTTTCCCCAGTCAGGAGGCCCAATGTAAGTGGCACTTGGTCACTCTGTTCCCCTGGGGTTTGTGGGTTTGAAAATTCAATTTTCTTTCCCCTAACCAATCTGAGCCCTCTTGCCCCTGATGCTAAGGGGGCACACCTCACAAAATGACGTGTGTCTTTTAGTGAGAGCCAATCAATCCTTAATGGAGGCTTTCTCCCTACCATGTGTAACCAGAAGAAATGGGAAGTGTATTATTAGTACATAGCAGGTACTCAATTATGTATTCAAAAACCTAATTGGCAAGAAATACTGGTAATATATCTTTATCCTTAAGCTACTAGTGAGATCAGGCTTCTTGTCCCTTTGGAACACATTATACTTTGGGTGATGAGACTACATTCATTTTTCCTTATATACTAAATACTGACTGCTTTGTATCTCAGTTTGCTTACTGTACAAATTGAAAGCTGGAGTAAAAACTCTCTATGGTCATTTTACAGTCTGGTATTCTATATTTTAGTACACACACAGGAGTATTTCATATATATATATACATATATCTCAAAGGCATATCTATATCTATTTATATAGATATAGATATATATAGTGGACTAAGGCTTCATATTTAGCCCTGAATCATATATATGTGTGATTGGCTATTGAGTGAAGGACTTTGGCAACAATGCTGTTTGCCCTTTATTACATAAACTCTGTAGTATACATTGGAGAATGTAGGGCTCATGGGAAGGAATTTTAAGAAGAAATTGGATAGAGTCAGACTTAATTTGGGAAGACAAACATGGATATAATAAGGAAGACGGACACCATGAGGGAGAAACAGGAAGCTAGGGAGTTACTTTCTCGTTAATTAAAAGAGAAGTAATGAACGCAAGAACATGGCAGATCAAACCAGAATCTCTTGGACCACAGACGACATTACTATTTCTGTGCTAATAACTTAAAATGACTAAACTTAGAAGGCAAAAAAACATACCAACTAATTGTCTAATGTACTCAATTTTCCCCCAGTCTATTTCTAACTATAGTCAGGAAAACCATGCTCTGTAGCATGTCGTGGTCGTATTATCAGGTCTACCCTATCATCATTCAGGAAGGGAGCGTCTCAGGAAATGCTACTTCTGCTGTGGCTGGAAGGGACAATATAATATGTTTTATCAGAAAAATGTAGAATTTTCTTCACCCTCTGCCAAAAAAGCTGAAACACGTGCAAGCCTCTCTCCAAAGACTGTATCTGTTCACCATTAGTTATAAACTGAAAAGGAGAATTTTGCTGGCTTGAAAGAAAGTTGCTGCCATTATCTGCAGGCATGCACACTGCCAATAAACAGAGTTGTGCCACAGAGTCTAATTTGTCTATTTTAGATGTCTTCTCCTTCATCTTTTGAAGCCTCAATTGTAACAGTTGTGAAACTACATCAGGATTTATACAAATATATTAAAACAGAAAAGTTGCTGACAACAGTTTCATGGTCACATTGTGAAGACTTAATGGTACAAAATCAATGTTTTCATGACCCCCGAGGGAAGCTGAATTAACACCATCCCCCAAACAGATTCCTCTCTCTTCAGGATAGTTCCCTTCCCATCATTTCATAACACATCTGCTCCCCTGAGCTAAGGAGTTATATCTAGCATGGCGTTTCTCTGCAGATGCAGTAAAAAGGAATAAAGACTTACTAAGACTTAATGACCCTTGAGTCCATGTTTATGCCTAGACGATTCTGAAGGCAGGCTCGGGGATTCTGGGACATGCCTGGTCATAGGGATGCTCTCACTCACTATAAAGTTTTCTCCACGTTACCAGGCAAGCTCGTGGCTCAGAGGTTTGAAGGGAAACCTAATCACTGTCTTCAAGAACTGGGGCTCATGCTACAATTCTGCTTCAAGTGAGGGCTGGGAGAAATATTACAGAGGTAAGAATACTTGTGCAGGAGAGGTGAGAAGACACAGAGGGGAGAAGAAGAGGGCAAATGAGGATAGAAGACGCCAGGTTCTTCCACTTTTCTGAGGAACTATCACAAGCACCAATGCACCATTCTCTTCACAGAGGAACACAACAGAGCATATGTGATTGGAACAGACATCCATAGGTGAGGGCAGTGGTGTACCAATTAGTAATGCACAGAATTTCGATCTGTCTCTGTATCTCTTTATATCTCTCTCTGTCTCTCTCTCTGTCTCTTTCCTTCTCTCTCTTAGACATACACACACACACACACTCACAGAGTACACTGTTCACAGCAAAAATATCACAAATAGAGTCATATAGTAGCATGGCCATACTTGTTTTCAATAAGACAAAAGGATGTTATTGCAGACTTCATTTATATGTGTGTGTTTAAGGTGGTGGTGGGTGACACTTACGTCAATATTGAAATAAAATTACAGGGGTATTAACACATTTGGTCTGTACAGTGTTAGTCTCTCTTTCCCTCATTGTCTGAGTGAATTTAATGTTGCTTATTGTAACTTGGTTAACTGTATCCCTACTACTTTATGGAACCATACCCAAGCCATTTTTATTGTAAGCACAATATCCCTGCTAGCGAAATACAGGGGTGGAGGAAGCAGTGGGAAAAGCTCTGTGGGCTTGCTGGGCCCCCCAGTAAGCAATTTCCATCCTGCTTCACAGGGGTCCATTAGGACTGCCATAGGCATGCAGAAAAGGCTACAGGGAGGAGGAAACCTCCAGCTAAACTTTGTAACCATTTGAATCCACTGAGAAATCCTGGGGAAGGGCATGAATTCAGATTACATAGGAGGGAGAAGAACTAAAGCCCTACTTGCTTTTGCAGCATTGTTGCCAGAAATGACAGGATTTTATACTCTTTTATGGCTAAAGAGTAATCAATTTTGTGTGTGTGTGTATATATATATATATATGCACACACATATATCGCATTTGTAACCATTTATCTGTTGAACATTTAGATTGATTTCATATCTTAGCTATTGTGACTTGTGCAGCAATAAACATGGTGGTGCAAGTATTCCTTTAATATACTGACTTTCTTTACTTTGGAAAATTACCCAGTAGTGAGATTGCTGGATCATATAGTAGTTCTATTTTTAGTTTTTTGAGAAACACACACACGCAAATATGATTCAGGGCTAAATATGAAACTTTAGTCCACCTCCATTAACGAGAAACTAGCTTTAGCAAGTTTATACATTTTTAGTAGAGTGTTCAGAAGACTCCTATGAAATTTTTGTTGTGTGAAAGATAAGTTATGTGGCCCCATACATTTTGGAAAGTTTTGTTTCTTTTTTCTGCCCATCCACCTGTATTTTGAATGGTTAATATTGAATTGGTTAATCTCAAATTTGGAAACTCTTCTGTGCGCTTACAATACTTGTGCTTTTTGTTCTTGATAAATAAACATAAAAGTAAATATAGCTGCTTAACAAACTATCAATTCCGTTTTCCATGCAGAACAAGGTCCTTGGTGTTTGCAGCCCACCTGGTGACTATGGTAGCAGATGGCAGACGTCTGGGTGGAGGGGACAGAGTTTAGCCTTCTTGAGCCCTAAACCAAAGCCCCAGTAAAATTTTCAATCCAGAATATACATTTCAAAATCTTACTTTTTCAACGTGGCAAAGTGTTTCATGATACAGCTTTTGCTTGAGATGTACATATTGTTCTAGGTATATTGTAGAACCCTGATTAAACTCAAGGCTTGGAAGCTACCAGTGAAGTTAGGCACACATGGTGCATTTCCTGGAACTTACTTGTGAACGACTCCAGAGTGAAACTTCCAGGCTCCAAGAATGGATTAGGACCCAAATTGGGGTGATGAAGAGCCTTAAGCAAAAGAATGTGCTTGGACCAAACAGCACGGGTGGGGTTTGAGTGAAGAAAGGACCAATGATGTCTAGCCACTTCCTCCAGCCCAGAAATAGTGACAAAAGCAACATGATGAGAACTCTTTCTTCCAGCACTTCAACTGAAATCTGTACTTAGTGGTCCCCAGCTTCCCAGAGGTGACTGCTACTCTCACTGCCATGGTCTTTACAGAACCATATATCTGCTGTGTGTTCTTTGTGGGTGAAAAGGCTGTGGTCATCCCTGTCATACATGAGCATTATCTATTTTGAAATGACAGATCATATCCATTTTTGTTTCTGTTTGGATCTTGGGGCAAGCAACATACCCTCACCACTGTCCGACTTAAGGTCATTGTGGAAAAGAGCTATTGGCTTTGCAACTGAAATGCTCATAGTTGGATAATTCATAAAGTGTGTAAGACATTAGCCAATATTTGGTCATTACTGACCATGTGGTAAGCACAACACGTAAAAACATTACACTTCTATGCATCTCTGTATGCTCAAAGCATTCTATTACATGTAGATTACAAGTCAAAAAATTTGGTACTAAAGGAGAAGACCTAATTGTAATAAAAAAAATTCAGTACACAGGTTTCTAAACAGTGACAGACTTGTCTCAAGCATATTTAAAAAATCACATCATACAAGCTCTAAGCAGTTTGTTATTAATCTAGCCTCTATGCTAATATAGCCAAATGGGAAATAGAATCTTGGGAATAAGAAGGCCAGTGTTATTCTATTAACCTTATATGTTATCCTATTTACTTTCCTATCTTTATTGAATAAATTAAAATGTCCTCTCATTCTCTAATTGGTAGATAGTTTGAGTATGACAATGTATAGATTTTATTCAGCTACATTCTGTAACCCTAACAGCCCAAACACTATCATTTTGTGAGGGATTTCAGTGAAAGGCAATGACAGATAAACTGTTTACATTAAAAGACTCTATCAAAGTTATTTTGCACCCAGTTTCATCCTAATCCATCTGCTGTTTCTAGAGCTCTGACAGGCTGACCTCTCTTGCTGTGTGTGCTGTATCGATGTCATTACCGAAGAGGCTTTCCCCAGCCTTTCTGCTGATAACAAAGTAAATGGAAATGCAGAGAAACCTTGGGGAGGTAACAACTTGTTCAGTATGATGAGGGAGAACTGTGGCTACAAAATAAGACCGATTACAGCAGGGAAGAGTATCTGTTGTCACAACTAGTGTATTCTCTACAGCGCACCAACTTCAAAAGAGCCAACTGATAGCTGGAGTAAAATTTATTGCATCTTTTTCATTAGCAAACTTAAAACATAAAAGCGGGCTTTCAATTTAACGTGGCTACTAGGTTCTGAAAGTTCAGTGTGCATCACAGGTATCAGGAACACATCCCAAAGCTGCCAGCATGTTCAGGTCTTCAGCGTCTATGTAATTCATTTCATTTGAAATTCTCAAATACCAACCAGGCAAGTAAGCTCACCCAGCAAGAACAACCACCATGACATGACCACCACTAAACAACAAACAAACCAAAATGGATCAAATATAAGACGAAAATCAAGAATCTTGATTAAAAGAAACATTTTTTTGTGTGTGTTAGGTAATGAGAAAGCTGAAGATTAAAAAAAGCAAAACTATGAAGTGGAGGGGAAGATCTAAGAAGATTATTGTTTTCTGTAAACGGTCATAAGCTTAAGGTACAACTCTGTTACTAGTGTCTAGTTGAAAAGTCCATACATCTCCAGTAATTAACATGCTTTCAATTAAGTGAATATTTCACAGAATACCAGGGTACTTCTTTGGCAGAAAAAGAAGATAAAATTGGGTACACTGGAGCTACTCATAATCATGTGCCCAGACACAGCACATTAGAATGTTTTGTGCTCAAAGAAAATTTTAATGGTTCAGTTATGCTTTTAAAGCACTAGCATACTACTCCAAGCTTTATCTAGAGTCTTTAGTGAACCTGGTCACTAATTGAACATTTTCAGTCATATCAAATGTTTTCGGAACTTCTAACTGGGCTAAATGAAGTCTAATATTTCAATCTAATTCATATTAATAAGATGATATTAATGTTACAATGCCCTAAAGGAAGTTTCTAACAAGAGCCATCTCTTTTATGGCTTTTAGATTTCTAAAGTCTGCTGCTTCTAATGCTAGTGTGAGATAACTGGGGCATGAGAGAGCCATGCCCAGATCTAACTAGGCTTCAGAACTCAGGCATCACAAGCCATCCTGCCACCTGTGGACAACAGACTACATGTTTAGAGCTGTGGAAATCAAACATCATAATATCACTCAATGAAACATTAAGCAGATGTTTACCTGGTTCTAAAAACATGTGCTGGAGGGAGCTTTGGAGTTTGCCTACCACACATTCTAGAAGCCTTTGGAATAGGTCAAATTGTGGGGAGTTTAAAACTTTAAAGACAGCAATTTTAATAAACCTGTCGATACAATTTCTTTGTTAAAAAAACATTTGAGACTGATTAGCCTGCTTATATTGAAAGAGAAGCACAAGTTCTATATCTTTAGATCTTTTATTGAACTGCAAGCACAGCATCAATAACTGCTTCTCAGCTGTAAATGAAAATTGATTCCAGGTTTAACTCTTAATTTTCAGGGCTTCCTTTAACCCCGAGAAAAATGAAAAGAAAAAGTGACAAAAACGAAAAACCAAAGGTTTAGTGGTATGAGGTAGGGGCATACAGAGAACATAACATATTCCCACTCCCAAAATATCTTCCTTCTGGGTCAAGCCACTCCCTAGCCAAACTCCAGTGGCCATCACTGCCTGCCTAGAGGGCTGGCTTGAAAATGGCAATTCAATAAATGTTGCATGGGGAAGACCAGGGTTGGATTTTATATCTATCATGTCAACAGTGGCAGCTGAGAAGTACAAAATGCAATCAGCTGGGTAATGGACATTATGTGGCCCCGAAATCTCACCTATGCCATCGATATCAAACGTAAAAAACACATTGCACCACATATGTTAATTGAGACACAAGTACAAAGCACTACGTCCAATTCCAACACTGTTCTGGATGTTTGTAATGTCCAATGTAAACTTGAAATAGTTATTTATCTCCCATTCAGGGATAGCTCCTGAGAGAGAACCAAGGTGAGTACAGTATCTTAGAAGGGCCTTCAAGCCTTTCTCTAGGGCACAGCATAAGCTCAGAAAGAGAAGGTAAGAACTGCAATAGAAGGGTATGAATCAACGCTCCACCTGCACAAATCCTTGGAAGAAAAACTGTTTTAGAGACACATAATTTCCTGGAGGACTTGGTGCTGATCATTGGCAACCTACCCTTTTTTCCTGGGATCTCTAGTTTAAAAGTTGTCAGGGCTTAGAGGAAAGTTAAGGTCATTCACATCTGATGGCTGCCTTTGGGGCCCAGTTAAGACATGCAATGCAGTTCCTAACAGATCCCTATGGATACCTAGGCCAAAATGAAGGGCTATGTCTATTTCCCTATGGATCACAAAGAGAGGGCTGCCAGTTAATGTTTAAAAGAATTGCAAGGAAGAATAACCACCTATTTTGTAGTTCAAAACATTTCCTTATACATTGTCCTCATTTGATCCTTACAATACTCCTATGGTTTAAACCAGATAAGACTGGTTTACTCCAGCCTACTGGTGAGAGATCTGAGACTCAGAGACGTTAAACAACTTGCCCAATGCAATACAGCTAGTATTTGAGGCCTAGGATTAAACCCCAGGATTCTTTATTCGAAAAACTATGTTCTTAATATCTATACTTAAAATTACTCATGGCCAGGCACTCAGGTAATAAACTTTAGGATGACAGAACTTTTTCATTCAAGTTTGCCACATACAAGATAGATAACCCAGAAGCTGTCTTTAATACCCCTTTCCCGACAAGAAAAGGAAAAGGAAATACATGTAGCATTTCAAAGAATAAGAAGCTTCTAAGACCATTAGTAGCACTCATAATGATGACGATGATTATCAAGTAAAGTGGTGAGTACTTACTATGTGCTAAGCACAGTGTCAGGTGCCTTTGTCTGTGTTGATTTACCTAATCATTGAATCCCCAATATGACCCAATGAAGAAGTTGCTATTTTTACCTCTATTTTATAGGTACTTAGATCTTTGCCCAAGGTCAACCAGTTTGAGAGTGGCAGAGCTAGAATTCAAAGCCATGTCTCCTTCACCATCCCAGCCACCTTAGAATACAGCATGGACATGTCTGCTGCCCAAATAGTCCCAACCAACAAAGTCAAATGCGGTAGGGGACTGGAGAGAAAATACAAAGTTTCAACAGACATTTTCAGGCTGCAATCACTCTTGCTTCTTCACTGAAGCCATGCACACGTGGGATAATATATCACTGAATTTAAAGGGTCAGTAGAAGATAAAATCTTCTGTTAAAAATGTTTTCATATGACCATGAGTCTCTATGGATGACCACTTGGCATCTTTAATTTCTATATTATAATGCCCCCATTCTGGCCTCATGTTCCATTTTCCCACTTGAGGGAATAATATTTAGCATTTAAACATACCCTACTTGCTCTGCTTGTGTTTGTGCACAGGACCTGTCAGCTGGCTCAGCGTGGCTAATACTGCTGTGGAAGGTGGAAGTGGCAGAAAAAGAGAAGGCTGTTCTGATTGTAAGATACTTGGTACCCAAATGCCAATTTAGAAGCTGGGACAACTTGATCCTGTGTTTCGATTTCATACATGTATTTGAAAGGTATTCTCTTGGGGATGTTTATAGTCCAAGCCCACAGTATAAGCTCTTAGACACTATTTGAAACAGATTGCTGTGTACTCACTATACCTGGACAATCTGAGTTTCTTCAAATGTGTCAAGGTGTCATGATTATGGATGAGATGATTTGGGGACGTCTCCAGGAAGTAAATGGCTTTTTTATTGGACTATATCTGCATGAATGCAGCCACTGGGTTCTGAGCCATTTCTAATTATTATGTCGGCTGAAACCAGCAGTGTTGTCTGGGCCCTTGAGCACAGTTTTATGGACCGATGCATTTGTCTGTATGCTTTCTCCCCAATCATTCTGCCACAAATGGAATGATTCCGCACCCTTTTGCTCAGCCAGGAGGCCCAAACCTACTGGTAAGGTTTGCTGTGAGGTTCAAATGAGATACCACATCTAAATTGTGCCTGGCACAGAGCAAGAGTGGTTCCAAAAATGGCAATCTCAGTACTACTCCTTATGATGGTGCTGGAGGTACGACTGTCCCAATTCAAAGATGAGTGAACAATACTATGTTATCTACACGGCACTGTATTATCTTTTTTTTTTGAAGATTTTTTTTATTGTACTTTAAGTTCTGGGGTACATGTGCAGAACGTGCCGATTTGCTACATAGATGTACACATGCCATTGTGGTTGGCTGCATCCATCCCCCCATCATCTACATTAGGTATTTCTCCTAATGCTACCCCTCCCCTAGTCTCCCACCCCCCAACAGGCCCCTCCCTGTGTCCATGTGCTCTCATTGTTCAACATCCACTTATGAGTGAGAACATGTGGTGTTTGGTTTTCTGTTCTTGTGTTAGTTTGCTGAGAATGATGGTTTCTAGCTTCATCTGTGTCCCTGCAAAGGACACGAACTCATCCTTTTTCATGGTTGCATAGTATTCCATGGTGTATATGTGTCACATTTTCTTTATCCAGTCTATCATTGATGGACATTTGGGTTGGTTCCAAGTCTTTCCTATTGTGAACAGTGCTGCAATAAACATAAGTGCTACATGGCACTATATTATCTAAAAGAAAATGATGTTGGTGATTCCTCTATAAGTTAACTGTAGAATTACCATGTGCCTCATCAATTCCACTTCTAGGTACATACCAGAAAGAAAACATAACCATATGAAACTTGTACACAAATCTTCAGAGTAGCACTACTCACAATAGCCAAAAGTTGGAAACAATCAAAATATCTATCAAATGATGAGTGGATAAAAGAAAATGTGGTTTATTCATACAATGGAATGCTACTTAGCCATAAAACAAAATGAAGTACTGATATACGACATGGAAGAACCAAGAAAACATTACAGTGAGTGAAAGAAGCCAAACAAAAAAGGTTACATATTGTAGGATTCCATTGATATAAAATAGACAAATTCATAGAGACAAAAAGCAGATTAACAGTTGTCAGGGTTTAGGGGGAGGGGAAAATGGGGAGTAACTGTTTAATGGGTATGGAGTTTCCACTTATTTTAGAGTGATGAAAAATTCTGGAACTGATGATGGATGCACAACTTTGTGAATGTATTAAGTGTCACAGAACTGTACACTTTAAAATGGTGACTTTTATGTTATGTGAATTTTGCCACAATAAAAAAGAAAATTATTTCAACCCATTTATTTTTGCAAAAGGACATTATGCATCCTAAAGGCAGAGCTCTGCAAACACTGCTATTATTACTGCAGCCACTACTGCACAAGCATTCTCTTTTTGTCTATACCCTTCCAGGCCTTGTAACTAGTCTTCAAACTCTACAAGCAGGGTGCATTTGTGAATGTTTATAACCTTGTACCTACATCTTGCTGGTAGGACTCAACTGGAGGGAATACGTTGTCATTTTGCCTCAACTTAGAGCCCCCAGTTCAATCTCCTCATCAACGTTTACTGAGAACCTAAGCCCTTTTGAGGGGGACATCATGACCAGGGGTAGCATGTCATAAAAAGGTTCCAACCCACCAATCCTGATCATCTGAGAGTCTTGGCACTTACAAAAAGTCAATGAATACACCCTAAAACCCAGATGAATCAGGCCAAGAAACCCTTTGCCAATTTTAAGATAAGTACAGAAAATAACTTTATTAACTAAAAAGTAGATTACATTCATACAATTACATAAAGAGGAACTCAATGTGTAAACTCTACTTTCAATTACTATTGATTTCTACTTTAAACATTTCCATTAAAAAGTAAATTTGTATCGGTCAAAATCAATGATCTAGAATGTTTTTCTTTTTCTTTTACTTATAAATATGATGCTCCTGTCATTGGCATATTAAATGTGAGAAGCAGAAATGTTGTCTTTGGAAATTAAGTGTGCATTTCACATTTGCTATGAAGCCCAACTCAAGTAAGAGAGAGACTGCCTGCATTCAGTAAATGTACCACAAGGCCCTGGGAAACAGTTGTGAAATTGGCTCAGGCCAGCACTGGGTAGTCTGTACTTACCCTGTGGTTGATCTTGATAAAGCACTAAACTTGCAAAGATGCAATTTTTTTTTACATATTATTAAAATTCAAGCACAAGGAAACAGAGAAAGTAAAGTAGATGAAAGTTTGGCCACATAACTTTGAAGATGCATTTGATTTTTAAAGTATACCAGAATGGTAGGAGTTCTAGAGTGATAAACAACTGTGGGTGACAATAGAGTAGGTGAGCCTTGATAATTTTTCCTAAGCTTTTCTTTGCAGGCTCTTCCTCATGAACTGTTAAATGAACATGGAATTCCATGTTTGTTAACTCTCTTGAAATACCAGTTCATAAGCATTCCTTTAAACAGTCTCAGTTTTATGATGTAGCAAACTTCACTGTAGGAAGACCTTGGTCAGATACAGGGTTCAAAGAAAGGCAATCCTTCTGCATTCCTCATTTGAGGTGATAAGCACACCCCCAAAAGACCCCACATTTGAGACAGTTCTCTCTCAAAGAGAAAATGCTCAAGCATCATTGACATCACACACTAGGTTGCCATTCTCATGAGTCATAAGTGATACTTGGCCTTTTCAAATCATAAAGTCCAGTCTCAATGAAATGCTGAAAACACACATTTCTGCCATCTCACTTGGTGGTAAAGTACTGTAAATGCTTAAAATGTGGAATAGAAGGAGACAAGGGCAGCAGCAAGTTTTTGCCGAATGTCTTTTGCCTGAGGGTTCATTTAAGTGGCAAGATGTTGTGTATCGATTCTCAGCTGCATTCTGAAATGGTGCATCTGGGAAAGGTGAATGAAGCATCACATTTATATGTAAGTTAATGGGTACAGGCTAGAAACCTCACGCTGGAGTCACCAAGCAAAAGTTATACGTCACCCAAGACATTAAGTAGTCCAAGAGAGGGCAAGAAAATCTCTATTGCTTACTAATGACCAGCATTTGTGTATGGAAAAGAGAGAGAGAGATGGGAGGGGGCTGAAAGCAGTTTTAAAGAGCTCTGTATCTCCTTACTACAGCTTTAATGTAAGTTTGAGCTGATTTGACTTGTTCCAGAACACTATGCTCATCTTTGCTTCTTTCCCTCTCTCCAAAGCCCAGAGATAAAGCATGGGAAAGTTTGTGCATGTCAAAGCATGTCAAAGCTGTTCCAGTTTCTCCTGCTCCCCACTTAGTACCAAAACAAAGCCATAAGCTCTTCTTACCTGGTAGAGCTCAGTGGCAGTGCACTGAGTAGTCAAGGTCTTCACAGGCTCAAGGTCATCTTCATCACTGCTCAGCTTCAGGTCATCCTCAAGCATCCTACAAAGAGATCAGAGTCATGTTTGAGTTAGAAAGCATATTTTCTAAATCATCCTCAGATACATCTTGCAATGAGAATAGAATACTGAAGCTACAATCTGACAGCCGCAAATCCTTCAAAGGTGTAGAGGGAACCAAGATTGTTTCAGCTAATTAGATATTTGAGCTCTTATATTTATGTCATACTCTGCACACATCTTCCCTCTCTACCTTCCCCTAAATCGAGGGGAAAATACTATTTCAGCATCTCCAGAGATGACTGGATTCTATACATTTTTACTACTAAAAGTGCAATAAATGTACTGATCGGTCACTGTGTAGGTGGGATGTAGCACTGGATCTCTACAGGACAAGGTGCTTGGAGTCTCCCATGAAAGAAGAGAGGCATGATAACAGTCCCTAGCTCTAGAGACTATTGCCAAAGCCTGCTGGGTCTCTCTGGATGACAGAGGTAAAAGGCACAGTGAACCTGCACTGCCTTTCAGTGCCCTCTGCTGCTGGGTAGCTAGGTGGCCACAAAAGAGCTGGGAGAGAAATGACTAGTCATTAACCTTCTCATATATGACCGATCTCTTCCTGTAAAATTTGATCTGAGAGATGTAAGCCCATGATGTGGATAAGAAATCTTTCTCTCCTAAGGCAAGGCACCTGAAAAATGAGTGGTCTGGATTTTGGTGATGAACTAGCACTTTCAAAATTGTTTATGGAGCCATAGAGTCTTTTGTTTCTATGGGGATATTAATTCTAGTGGCATCCCCTCTATCTCCAAGTGTGAGCTATAGCAGGAAGAGTAGCTTATTATCTTAAAATTCCAGCTACACTGTCTTCAAAGACCTATTGGTGTTCATATTTTTATTTATTAAATACAACTTTACGCCTCATCCTTAGGCTTCAAGAGGGGACAGTCTCAGGCTCTCTGGACCAATTACCATTTCTTACGCATATATTGCTCTTTCTTGCATCTAGGCACTACATCAGGCTCAGCTCCAGGGCTAGAATTCTCTTTCTCAATTCTGGAAATCCTATTTATCCTTTGTAGCCCAGTGATCCCACTTCCTCTACAAAAGCTTTCTAGAAAGAACCCCTATCTCAGGAAGAATATTTTTTTCCTCTGCCCAACCCTCAGCTCCAGCTGGATCACAGCACAGCTTTCCACTGAATGTCTCCCCACAAGCCCCTAAATCCCATGTGGGCAAAGGGTGCAGCATTTTCACCTTAACTGTGCTTCACAGCACCTTCCCAGAAATGATAGAGTTAGAGTCTACTGGTCTCATTTTGCAGACAAGGAAGGAAAAATTCAGAGAGGTGAATTGTCTTGCTCAAGGTCACACAGCTATTAATAGTTAGTGCTAGAGCCACTCCCAAAATTTCCACCTCCGTAATCCCACCTGGGTGTTTTTCCACAAGAGAAGCCAGAAGGAAAGAGGAAGCTTCTAATTTGATAAATAGGGGAAAAGTTACTTCAGAGTTTATGTTCCAATATTGAAAAGAGATTCATGGCAGAGTGGGTGTCCAATAACTCTCCAAAAAAAGCACAGCTCCCCCACTTTCATGCTCAGCCACATAACACTAGAATGTGTACACTGAGGTCTGCAAACCAAAGACTGATATAAAGGATGATTGGTGGGATGGACAACTGTCAGAGTTGCTTTCAGATAAACTAAATTTGCAGGATTTATGACTGTCCTTCAAGAGACTAAAGGATGTTTTGAAGATCTTAGAGAAGGAGAAAAATATATCTTGGTATTTCTTTTGCAGTTGCAGGCTTGTGACTCTGAACAAATAATTCTTTACAACACATTGTGGGAAATGAAGACTGTATCATTTTCATAAGCTATAGAACTCAAATATTTAAAAACTACCTATGCTTGTTATCATAAATGGCTTTACTTTCCGTGTGTGTGTGTGTGGTGTGTGCATCTCAATACATCTAGGGAATGTCTATGTGTTAATTTATATTCAAGTAATCAACAAAAGAAATGGGAAATAATTCCTGCATTTAGATGGTCAAAGCTCTGAGACAGAGAAAGTGATAAGTATTTGACCAGCAGCATGAAATTTAGTGCTCACAATAATTCTATGAAGGAGACGATGTTACAGCTGCATTTTTCAGATGGGGACTCTGAGGTTTAGAAAGGTTAAGGTGTTTGCTCACACACACACAGCTAGAAATCACGGAGGCAAACATAGAACCTAGATTGTCTCCAGCCAGAATTGGGAGTATACATGGTTTTCCTAGAGGGTACAATTTATAAAAGATGGTATATTCAATAAAATTGATGGCAACAACAAAAGTCTCACAAAACACATTAACATGGAGTCAAGATACTTGGATTCAACTGCCGGCTAATCATAAACCCCAATATCTGGGGTAATTCACCAGCTCTGAGGTACATCTGTGTCCCTCATCTGTTCAATGGGATAATACTTTGGTTCTGTCACAGGAGGGTGGTGGTGAGCATAACAGGAGGTAATGCATGTGAAAGTGCTTTATGAAAGCACAGAACTAATAATGCAGGGCACCATTATGGCTGGAAAGATATCTCAGTTGGAAATAATGGACTTCATTAGTACTATTAACAAGTAATCAGAAACAGAAGTCTCTGTGTGCCTTTACCCCTCTCCTTTTAATTTTCTGAACAATCTGAAGGTAATCCATGATGACTTGGATAATGTCTAAGGAGATTTCAAGGCCAGATGTAGAAATGGGCTTATGGTCTTCAGGTTTCTCTCCTTCAGGTAGAACTAGCACATCCAGAGTCAGAGCACAGAGGTCTGAACTCAGCAGTTATTTTACTCTCCAATCAACATTATATGACTTTAACATGGAGATGAAATATCCTCAAATGTACAGTTCTGGAAATAGGCAGCCAATCTACACAGCGATTGACATTAAACTACCTCCCCCCGCCCCCACCATGCAACAAGCTTGGTATGGATTTGGTTGTTAATAATGGAAAATCTGATGCATATATTTAAGTTCCAGTAAACACAAGTCAAAGAAGTAACTAGGAAGGCAAATTACTATTACTTATCTCTGGAGGCACTAGGCATTCATTTCATTCCACTTCTTCCCTGACCTATTAAGCTTTATTATTGAATATACATGTACTTGTTTGCATTTTCATCCTTGGCTAATGCTGAACATTACTCTAGGGAAAGCGTAGGATTATGAAAGATTTTAGATTTAATTATTATAGCAGCACCATTCACACTCGTCGCAGTTAAGGTCGTCTCAGCAGAAAAATGGTAATCTCTTTTCATGAGGTTATAATTCCATAGACAAATTCATCACACATTGGCTATCACAAAAATGTGAAAAAAAAATGCTCATATAAATGTATGCCTGTGTATGTGATCTTAAAAAAACAGACATTGTTCTTCAACTTTTCAATTAGGTGAAAACAGAACCAATTAGACCTCCTAGTGAAGTTGGTTGGTTGTTCAGGGTTTAGTCATCCACAATGTCCATCTTGGTGCAAAAATGCTGTTTTTCATTTTTACTATAACCTATGATTTGTAGGATTAAGACATAGAATAATCTATAAAACCGTGACCAAAAACACCAAGTTCTTGCCCTGAGGAGATGATCCTATAAAAGCTCAGATGATAGTGAAATTTGGATGAGATAGAATGGACCAAAAGAGGATGATTGCCCTTGGTTTTCTGAGCTTCAAGCTGAACCTAGTGTCCTCCAAGGGTTCTTGGCACTGAAACATTCTAGTGCACTATGACATGGCAGGCCCCATGTGAATCATAACCATAAAATTATAAGATCACTCTCCAAAAACTCTGTCGATTTACATAGTGGAATGCTTAGGCGATTTTGAAGAGGAAATAATAGAGGGCCTGAAACATTATTAGAGAAGGCTATAGGAAGAAGCCCTTGGTTGAGTCAGCATGGACATAAGTACAAGGACTAGAGAGCCAAACAGACCTGAGTTCAAATACAGGAATCCTAATGGAATTGTTTTTTTGATCCAGCAAATAAGATCCTTTAAAAATCTCAGTTTTCTATATGTTAAAATGGGCAACAATAATACCTACTCTGTACAATTTCTAGACGGAACCAGTGTTGCCACCTCTGTCATGCAGAGAGGGAGAGGGCCGTTCACTGAGGTTTTGAGCTCCTAACCAAAACATAGAGCTATAACTTCTGGCCCAATGAGTTTGGGGTCTTCTAGTTACTGGTTTAAATGATGACCGTCTTTCTAAATACCCCAGAGTTCATGGCAATCAGAGTAAGTTTCTAATGGCCCAAATGAATGACACAGTTGACTTTGATGATAATAACATAGCCCAGAGAGGGCTTGCAGCTTCTCATCAGGTAGAGTCTTACTGTGGTCCCTCTTCTAGAATAGTAACTTAGCCCTCTTGATTCCTTAAAGGGCACTTCCTCTTTATAAAGTAAGCTAAAAGAAATAAAACATGACTGGTTTAGAATTGCTCAGGGAATTATATATTTTCCTATCTAGTGCTTTGTAGTCTCTGCAGCACTGAATAATTTGTTGTTAGGAAGGCAGGTGATAAGGAAGAGGAGGTGATATTTTTCAGAGAATTCATTCTGTTTCCTTGCAGTAAAGGTCCTCGGGCTTTCCCCACCCCCGCTTAGGAGGAGCTACAACATTTCATTTTCCCAAGGTTTTAACTCAATGGTTTCTGATTTTGGAGGATTCTCAGTGAGGTGGTGGCCACTGAATCAGAAACTTTTTTTTTTTTAATTATTATACTTTAAGTTCTGGGGTACATGTGCAGAACATGGAGGTTTGTTACATAGGTATACACGTGCCATGGTGGTTTGCTGCATCCATCCCCCCGTCATCTACATTAGGTATTTTCCCTAATGTTAGCCTTCCCCAATTCACCAACCCCCCGCCATCCCTCCTCTAGCGCCTCCACCACCTGACAGGCCCTGGTGTGTGATGTTCCCCTCCTGTGTTCATGTGTTCTCATTGTTCAACACCCTCTTATGAGTGAGAACATGCAGTGTTTGATTTTCTTTTTTGTGTGTTAGTTTTCTGAGAATGATGGTTTCTAGCTTTATCCATGTCCCTGCAAAGGACATGAACTCATCCTTTTTATGGCTGCATAGTATTCCATGGTATATTAGAATGGCGATCATTAAAAAATCAGGAGACAACAGATGCTGGAGAGGATGTGGAGAAATAGGAATGCTTTTACACTGTTGCTGGGAGTGTAAATTAGTTCAACCATTGTGGAAGACAGTGTGGCAATTTCTCAAGTATCTAGAACTAGAAATACCATTTGACCCAGAAATCCCATTACTAGGTATATACTCAAAGGATTAGAAAACATTCAATTATAAAGACACATGCACATGTATGTTTATTGTGGCACTGTTTACAATAGTAAAGACTTGGAACCAACCCAAATGCCCATCGACTGGATAAAGAAAATGTGGCACATATACACCATGGAATACTATGCAGCCATAAAAAAGAATGATTTCATGTCCTTTGCAGGGACACAGATGAAACTGGAAACCATCATCCTCAGCAAACTAACACAGGGACAGAAAACCAAACAGTGTATGTTCTCACTCGTAAGCGGGAGTTGAACAATGAGAACACATGGACACAGGGAGGGGAATATTACACACTGGGGCCTGTCAGGGGGTGGGGGGCTAGGGGAGGGATAGCACAAGATGTAGGGGGATTGGGGAGGGCTAACATTAGGAGAAATACCTAATGTAGGTGATGGGGGGATGGATGCAGCCAACCACCATAGCACGTGTATACCTATGTAACAAACCTGCACGTTCTGCACATGTACCCCAGAACTTAAAGTTTAATAATAAAAAGAAAAGTTTCTAATTTAATGGCCACCACCTCACTGAGAATCCTACAAAATTCTTGTCTGAGGGCTGTGGCAGTGACAACGAGTTTGAAAATCTGTATTATACTCTATAGGAACAAATCTCCAAGATCTATCAGGTGGGGACCCCTGGCTCAGAGTCAACCACTGTGCCCACAGGCAGGGTCTAAACATGGACCCTGCCATGGGCATGTGGCCTGATAAAGATTGTCTTCTGTAGCTGATGGCCTTCCCGGGGGTTCAGAAAATAGGTATTGCATAAGATTAATTGAGCTCCTTAGTGTGAGAACTAGGAGTTCCCTTAGGGACCATATAGTCCAGGGATTGGCCAACTAAAGGCCTCAGCCCAAAGCAGACTTCCCTCTGTTTCTGTACTGCTTATGATTTTAGAACAGCTTTTTTTTTTCTCATTTTTAAGTGTGTAAAAAATCAAAAGAAGAATAATATTTCATGACACATAAAAATTTATATGGAACTTAGATTTCATTATCCATAAATAAAGTGTTGTTGGACTACAGCCACTCCTATTCATTATATCGCATCCATAGCTGCTTTAGAGCTGTGATGGCCAGGTTGAGTAGCTGCTACCAAACGAAGGCTTGAAATATTTACTATCTAGGTCTTTATCAAAATAAAGTTTGCTGACCCTTGCATGAAGTCAACAATTTTCAAACTCTCAAACTCAAAAAATCTTTTCTTGGGTAGCCAAATGAAACCTTACAAGAAACCTCAAATAAGATTAAAGTAGTTTGTTTTGTTAACTCCCAGGGATTTGCAGGAGCAATGCATAAAAACAACTTATCTAGTTAAGATTCCTCATTTCATGGAGATGATTGAGGCTTCATGGATATTGCATATGATTTAATAAGAGAACCTGAGCTTAATTTACTTACCCTCTCCAAACCTGAGTTTTCTCTTCTATGCAATGGGAATAAAAATAATATGTATCTCAGAGATTCAGAAAGTGCCACATAGTCTGACAGGTTAGAGTGCTGAGTTCATAAACAACAGTAGGAGAAAAGTAGAGTAACTATCCTTTTGTCTGGACACATATGTGCTACATATGAATTTATATCTATATTGCATACAAAAGCCAAAGCTAATAGTGTGAACACTGGTGTATATGACTATTGACTGGAATCAAATTGTCACCTCTTCAACCTTGGAATTCCTTAGAATTGATTACATAAATTCAGCACAATACCAATTTTCTGCTCCACTGTCATTATTTTGGATTTGAATTTCATTTTCTTGGTATATTTCTCTGAGTTGTATAATTTCCTCCCAATGTGGGAACTCAAGTTATCATGCAAATGACAAAGTGCCTAATAGAATTCAGATGGCTTTCAAGAAAATGTTACACACAACAAAACACTCTTGCATCATTTTTTAGAAGTATGTGTGTTAAAACATCTAAGAATGAATTTCCCTGGAGAAGACCATAACTCAGTAGACCAACCTGGGCCTGAAAACAAATGCTGGGATAATTCCAAAGGAGAACACAGAATCTTTCATCTTTAAAAAAATGTCAAGCATGGACCCCGATAGCTGATGTTCTGCTCTTTGGTAGGATGGTGCAAGTCCTCTTGAAAGAATTTCCTTTGAGTCATACTAGGTGATATGGAAAGTCATCCAAGTGGAGCACTAGCAATTCATTCAAGACCATCTACTATGCTTGGTATTTGTGGGTGAGATAGCAGGAAGTAAAGAATATAGATTGACTGAAAGAAGCAGGCAGCAAGGAAGCCAGTTAGACTGTCATCGTAGTACTCTAGGTAACACAGGTTGGTGGCCTGGGTCAGGACACAGACAGTGAAGATAGTGGAGACCAGATTCTAGAGACATTTCAGAATTAGAGTCAACTGAATTTGGACACTGATGATCCTAACATTCAAGGTCATCTGAGAACACTGAATTTAAATCAGGAATTCCACCAGACATGAAAGCCTCCCCTCATACTAGGCTGCCTCTCTGTCGAATGTCTCTTCTTTTTGATAAGGCTCAGATGCCAAGTGAGGACCTATGCTAGACCTCTTTCTATCAGGCAGAGGAGTGTCTCTAGTAGTCTGCATTCGTCTTTAAAGAGAGACCCAGTCACTTGTTAGCTTCCATTCTCAAGTGATGAGGAAAGGCAAAATTCTTGCCAAGAAGGCTTTCTTTTGGAGTTGTCCCTCTTCACCTCCCTTCAGCTTCTTAGAGCAACTACAGCAGAGTAGATATAAGAAACCCCTGTAGTTACCTCCAAAGTACAGTCACAGAGGGTACTTCATTACCCATCTCTTCACATCAGCTCCCGATTGTCAAAGGATTAAGGAAGTAACTCCTTTATGGAGTTGGTCCATTAATATCCATCTAAGGAAACTCTCCAAAACAAATGAAATATTAAGTCGCTGTTAAGTGCACTACAACTCACACCTGCTGACATCCATTGTGTCTTACCTTAAACTCAATGGGGACAAGGACCAATTCTTTGTCCTATGTGATGTATGGCAAATTCTCAGCTGCTGATAACAGAACACTTTAGCTTGTGGAATGCTTTAAACCGTTTCTCAACCCATTTTCAGAGGAAGGCTGCCAAGAAGGTCTATTTACCTGAACTGACACAGCAGATAGGATTTCCCTTATGCTGGTGCATAAAGAATTCACATTTTATTTCAGATTGTTTAAGCAAAATATTCAAGCCTGACAATGCAGGCCCAACTAAAATTTTGACAGCATTGTTGCTCAGTTATTTATAAAAATCCCACCTGATTTGTATGCTCAGCTCTTTTGGCTGCATCAAAATCACTCTTCACACTCTGGTTTAGGGTAAGAAGTAGATTGCTTTCTAACCCATATTGACAGTATTTTAACTCTGTAGAGCTGGACAGACCTTCATGGGCACATGTAGCCCAGGACTCCTGTGAGCATTTCCAGCAGATGAGTATGAGTACCACCTGTTACACACACATACAAGACAGGGCAAGGTCAAGGCCAAGGCCTGGCTAATTCAACCAATAAAGATACAGGTCCACTTTTAGATACAGATAATTTAGTACTTACTAAACTAGGCTTGAAATAAAAGAATTGCCAAAGGTGCCAGCTGATCCCCGACTGTTGTCCCACACACCAAAAAGGAGGATACCAACCAAAACAAAAGAGACCAGATGACTGAAGACCAAATTACAGGACACACTGTGGTTGAGGAGTCAATTTTAGACTTCAGTTTAGCAGTTGTATAGGCTAGAGTTCTATTCTACGGAGGGTAGGACAGATAACTCAACAGAACCTGGGAGGTGATGGGAAACTGTCTCATAAAAGCATCCCAAAGGAGATAGTGAGGTGAGTGGAAGATGGCCTTGAAGTACATGTTACTATCTTCTAGTCCTCTCTTGTTCTGGGAGGATCACTGGGTGTTCCACGAAGGCTCAGATTAACTGTAGTTTAAGCCTCTGCTTATGTGGCCTATTTGGATACCTGAAGGTCTCCAGGGTGCCATGGTAAAACTGTTCCCCTACACCACGAGACATTCTTGTCAGTTGATAACTACTTCTTACAAGACGTGAGTTTCAGATCCTGGTGACCTGCTGAACATAACTCTCATTTACTAATGTCTCATTGGGAAAGTGCTGCCTATATTTAAATTCTAACAAAGGCTAGTAGTATCATTACCGTAAACAGAACAATGGCTAATGGTCTTGTTTCTCTGTTAGGGGGGATGCATGTAAGCTGAGCTAGCCAGAGCTCATCATGCAACATGTCATGTCCAAGGGCACACATCCATAACAACTATCCAATACTCAGAGTCTGTAGAGACCAGTAACTTTCCATTTTGCAAAGCTAAATGACTTGTGTGTGACTACTGAGTACGGTGAAGAGCTCAGTGTAGCAATAGAGCAGGCTACCGTACTCAGTAGTCACACACAAGTCAGACCCAAGTTCAGACTCTCACTAGCTGTATCACCTCAGATCAAATCCCTTGAACTTCTGAGTGCCTTATAGAATTGCTGTAACTATTAAATGTGATATCTCACTTCAAACCCCTAGCACATAGGAATCACCCAATCTTTATCATCTGTGATTATTGGCTCAAGATAGTTCAGCTTGAATTATCCTGACACATCAGATGTCATTTTATTTGGAAACAAGGCAACTAGAGAAATGTGTTCTCGTGTTAAAGTAAAAATTGAAAGAAGGAAAATAACTGTATCTTTGCCACAAATAGCTTTTGCATGCCAGAAACAGAAGTAGATCATGTTTTTAGTATAATGAGAACCTTTTTAATATTACTATATCAACTTTTTCAAGTCTTGCAAATTCAAATATACATAAAATGTAACTGAACTATATATCGTAAAATATTAATCTAGTATATTCCAGGAGTGCTAAAATATTTTGATAATGAAATGTCTATTTGTAGAATGTAACACACTATCAATAAATAAAATGATGAAAACCAGATGATCACCTCAATAGATGCCAAAAATAAACTTGATAAAATGTTATATCCATTCCTTATCCAGACTCTTTAACAGCTAAGTAGAGAAGGATATGGAAGTTATATAACGAATATATAACTGAAATTATCAATCTAAGGTATGTTTTAGTACATATGGAAGGTTAGATCAATTTTAAACATATACTTTAAAATGAAAACGAAATCACAGATGACCATGTTTCAACTGTTTTTAAAAATATGTATTAATGTTGATTCATTGGGTAGACAGAAGGAATACAAACAGACTAATATCATCCAATGACACCATTTGTTCTGATAATCACTCCAATTTAAACAGTTTTAAGGCATCACATATGGCTTTCACAAGGCATTCTTTCCATGTAGGTAAAGACAAAATAAGAAAATGACACAAAAAGCCTCAGTTTCCATTTCCATGTTTCATAAATTATGAATCCTTTAAAAACACATCACCTTTTTATTGATATTCACAATTGTCTGCATGCTTTATAAATGCAGAGATGCTTTATAACCTGATTGAAAATTTGATCTTATTGTTTTAACAAAATGAAGTTCTTTTAGAAGGGGCTCCACAATGTCTGGGCATATATTTTCCCTAAGTAACAGTATGAGGCATGCATTTTCTTCTGAGAATTCAACATTTATGTTGATGCACTTGGCGGCAGAGCCGATCCTATACTGGCTCTAATACAGAGGAATTTTCTGAACATTTTGAGTAATGGGACTGAAATAATTTAACGGCTCCTTCTGTACATGTTAAATGAGTTGCATGATTTATTTAGCTTTTGCAGGAAACTTGTTTACACTATAAATTATAGCACATGGCACAATTACATTGATGTGGAAAGCCAACCATGTTGAGTCATTGTGGCCAACTCTCTCCAAATTTCAACTTAGGGCAAATGAATTCTCTGTGGCTCACCAGTACACTATGGGTGTTTCGTAATCCTGTGACCCTGCTGAACACATGTAAGGCCATTATCTTAGTACTGCCATTGACTCCTAAAGAAAAACTGAACCAGACAGGAGGATTCTCAAGAAAAGGGAGAGCCACTGTCAACAAACAACATGCCCACAATATTTGTGGGTTATGGTAAACTGTTCTGTATTACCATATATTAATGAATTAGAAGAGACTGGCTTTATAATTCTGAAACACAGAAACAACACAGGTGTCTAACAATCAAAGGCTCTGTAATTCAATACCCTTAGGTGTAACAATATGTAAAGGAAATAGCAAGGACTTGGGAGCTGGATACACTACGGGGCCAGCCTGTGCTCTTGCATTTAGTAACTGTACAAATCTGGGCAAACTAATTGACCTCTCTGAGTTGCCATTTTTTTTGGTCTCTAAAATGAGGCTATTGATGACAACTTTTCAGGGTTGTTGCAAAGATTAGCTGAATTAATATGTGAAAAGAGTTCATCATGAGCACTTGATAAATGCCACTATTTCCACTATTATTGATATTAAGACAAATAGGAGCCTGGTTCTTATATCAATATATTTAGAAGCAGCCTTAAAAGAATCACTGTTGAAGAAATCACCAGGTCTCTGGTTGAAGAAAGCAGTTTAAGCAACAACAGAGAGACACGAGAGTAGGTTTTACGGACAGTAGATGAACATTTTATTAAATTGGATATCTATTCTTTCTTGATTTGGCTTCAGGTAAGAGGGTGTCAATTCTGAATACTTGCCCAGAACTTGCCTATTTCTATCCTGTTATTCATAGACTCACATTTTTGATAGATAGGTAACTAGTTATTTAGAAAGAATCAGAAAGAATTATAAGTATAGATACCTGGAGAAGAGCAGAGCACAATACTGGCCAAGAATTAGCCTTTAATATCTAGAACTAGGAAATCTATTTAGGATAAAAAATTAGTCTCTCAAATAAAATCGCTCGAATCATTCTAGGAATAACATGTTAGTATAATCAAAGCACTTTGAACCTTTCACATCATACCTGTCAGATGTACAACTATGACTTGAGGACTTACACCTTGCCTCTGTCTCACAATAAATCCAAGTTAGCAAATACTAACTAATAATAACTTAGACTTACTGAGGTAAGCTTAATGTGCGCCAGACATTCACTTCTCTAAGTGCTCTAATGGATCACTTCATTGACTCTTTCCAAGAAATTTGGGAGGTTGTACTTATATTTTCTCTGTTCAAGTGAGGAAATTCAGGCTTAGAAGAGTTAAGAAGACAACACACAGAATGAGAGAAAATATTTGTGGGTCATATATCTGCTAAGGATCTAGTATCCAGAATTTATAAGGAATTCTGAAAACTCAACAATAAAATGATGAGTAACCCAGTTAAAGTGAGCAAAAGATCTGAATAGACATTTTTCCACAGAAGATACCACTATGGACTGAATGTTTGTGTGTCCTCCTCCTTCAAAGTCATATAGAGTTGAAACTCTAATCCCCAATGTGATGGTATTAGGAGGTGGAGTTTTTAGGAGGTAACTGGGTCATAATGGTTGAATATTCATGATGGGATTAGTGCCCTTCTAAGAAGGAACCCAAGAGAGCTTGCTTCCTTTCATTCTGTTTCTACCATGTGAGTATATCAGGATGAGGGTCTTTAGCAGAACCCAACCATACTGGCACCCTGATCATGGACTTCGCAACAGCCACTTATGTGAGAAACAAATGTTTCTTGTTTAAGCCACCCAGCTTATGGAATTCTTGTTACAGCAGCCCAGACTGACAGATACAGAAAGACAAATGACCAATAGGCAGATGAAAAGATGCTCAACATCCTTAGCCATCAGGGAATAGACATAAAGTAGAAGCAGCACAGATGTCAATCAGTTGATGGAATGGATAAACATGATGTGATAGATGCATGAAATGAAGGATTATTCAGCTATAAAAAGGAAGAAAGTCTGACACATGGTACACCATGAATAAACCTTGAAAATAATATGCTAAGTGCAATAAACCAGTCACCAAGGGCCACATATCACATGATTCCGTTCATATGAAATGTCTAAAACAGACAAATCTGTAGAGACAGAAACAGACTGGTTGCCAGGGCTTGGGGGGATGGGGCAAGGGGAGTGACTGCTAATGTTATGGAGATTCTTTTGGGGTGATGAAAATTTTCTAGAATTAGATAGTAGTGACGATTTCACAACTCTGTGAATATACTAGAAAACACTGAATTGTATTCTTTACAATGGTAAATTTTATGTTATATGCATTTAAATACAGCTGTTATTATTTGTTTTTAAGTCTCACAGCTGGCCAAAAGAAGAAGAGGGAGCTGGTATGGCAACCCACATGATGCCAAAGCCCATGTCCCTAACCATTCTGCTTACTGTCCTGTATAACGAAGTATGGTAGAAGGTCTCCAATGCATTCCTAGACCCATCTGCAGAGAAAAACACAGAGAAAAAGAGCTATTTTTTTTCCTGCCTAATCTCTTTCTTACTGTATTTTTTCCTACATTAAAACTGCAATTGATACGACCAGCAGAAGCCTCACCAAGGGAAAAGGGCTTTGTCTTCTCCAAAAGAGACAAAGCATTACATTAAAGAGACAGCCGTCTGGAAGGGGTGGGGACCAAGCCAAGATCCTGTGGGCAAAGCCTCTCCTCCTCCTCCCTGACTTTGGAATTTCCAAACCTGAGGTTAGTAAAGAAGGAATCTCTCTTTGCAATGTCCCTCTCAACAGTACAAATCACCCGCCCCCCACCCCCAATAAAACCCACAGGGAGGCATGTGGTTAATGTGGTCTGCCAATTTGGATGAGTTGCTCTAATATGATGTCAGGGCTGATGGAAGGAGGCTCACATTTTAGTGATTACAGAAGAAGCTGGGGTAAGGATCATGTTATGTATGAATTCATTAAGCACAGGTAAAATGGGACTCTGAATCTATTTCAACGGGAGAAAAAGGTGTCCGTTCTTGCCGGTCAGAGGTGCAGACTGCCTAGGTTGCAGCAGTTTCTTCTCTGCTGAGTCCATGCAAGGCCTGGTCCTTCACTGGCTAACTGATTTTCCTAACCATAACATGTAAGATTAAGTAGCCAGGTTCCTATCAGAGCCTCGCACTGGTGTGCAACTCCTACAGTAAGGCAAAAGTTAACTCAAAAATCCAATTTAGTTTGGGGCTCCCTTAAGCTGAGAGATAATTTCCCTTTAATCCTCTTCCAGTTGTCTATAGTCTAACCTTCACAGTCTTAGATATGATACTATAAAACTGTCCACACTGCTCTTTTTCATGCAGAGGGCATCATCACCCCACCCCCACCATACACACACAGCACACACACTCCCCTTACCAGTGACACTGTTTCCAATCATTATCAGGTTCAGAACTCTTTGGTCACCTTGATCTTGATAGAGACCTTGTTGCTGTCTCCCCTACTGCCACCTTCCATTCCAGCCATGGCTAAAGGAAAACACCCAGATGGGGAGGATGCCTTGTTCCTGTGAGATTATGAGGGCCACACTAACTGCACGCTAGGTCCAAGTGTGGAATATTCAGTTGTCCCCTTGGTTTTCAGACCAGGAAGTAAAAGGGGTGTTCCTCTCTCATTCTTCTTGCTTTTGGTTATTTTTAATAGCCCACCTATCAGGGCCAAATTGCCTTGTAACTGTCTGCAGAGCTTGAATCTGACAGAGATAGCTGCTATTGTTAATAGGAGCCTTCACTTCAGCCCATTTAACGTGCCTTGGTTTGACAGCTTCACAATAGCCACCTTCCCTTGGAAGAAAACTGTGATTTAGTGGAAAGAAAATGTGGGACAACAGCCTGATCTGTCTCTTGGCCTCCAGTGAGTTCTCTTGGCATAATGTCCCACCACAAAGCCAGGGAATGAACTACCAAAGTAATGGATTAATTCCTGGACACTTACACCCTCCCAAGACGAAACCAGGAAGAGGCTGAATCCCTGAATAGACCAATAACAAGGTCTGAAGTTGAGGCAGCAATTAATAGCCTACGAACCAAAAAAAGTCCAGGACCAGACTGGTTCACAGCAGAATTCTACTGTGGTAAATTAGAGGTAAAAACAGGAGCTGGTACCATTCCATCTGAAACTATTCCAAACAGTACAAAAAGCAGGAGTCATCCCTAACTCATTTTATGAGACCAACATCATCCTGAAACCAAAACTTGGCAGAGACACAACTAAAAAAGAAAATTTCAGGCCAATATCCATGATGAACATTGATGTGAAAATCTTCAATAACATACTGGCAAACTGAATCCAACAGCACATCAAAAAGCTTATCCATCATGATCAAGTCGGCTTCATCCCTGGAATGCAAGGCTGGTTCAACATACGCAAGTCTATAAATGTAATCCATCACATAAACAGAACCAAATACAAAACCACATGATTATCTGAATAGATGCAGAGAAGTCCTTTGACAAAATTAAACATCCCTTTATGCTAAAGACTCTCAATAAACTAGGTATTGATGGAATGTATCTCAGAATAATAAAAGCTGTTTATGACAAACCCACAGCCAATATCATACTGAATGGGCAAAAACTGGAAGCATTCCCTTTGAAAACTGGCACAAGACAAGGGTGCCCTCTCTCACCACTCCTATTCAATATAGTATTGGAAGTTCTGGCCAGAGCAATCAGGCAAGAAAAAGAAATAAAGGGTATTCAGTTAGGAAAAGAGGAAGTCAAATTGTCTCTATTTGCAGATGACATAATTGTATATTTAGGAGACCCCATCATCTCAGCCCAAAATCTCTTTAAGCTAATAAGAACTTCAGCAAAGTATCATGATACAAAACCAATATGCAAAAACCACAAGCATTCCTATACACCAATAACAGAAAAACAGAGAACCAAATCATGAGCAAACTCCCATTCACAATTGCTACAAAGGGAATAAAATACCTAGGAATACAACTAATAAAAGATGTGAAGGACCTCATCAAAGAGAACTACAAACCACTGCTCAAGGAAATGAGAGGACATAAACAGATGGAAAAATATTCCATGTCAATGGTTAGGAAGAATCAGTAATGTGAAAATGGCCATAATACCTAAAGTAATTTATAGATTCAATCCTATCCCCATCAAGCTACCTTTGACCTTTACAGCACTGAAAAAAAACACCTTAAACTTCCTATGGAACCAAAAGAGAGCCTGCATAGCCAAGACAATCCTAAGCAAAAACAAACAAAGCTGGAGGTATCACGCTACTGACTTCAAACTACACTACAAGGTTACAGTAATCAAAACAGCATGGTACTGTTACCAAAACAGAGATATAGACCAATGGAACAGAACAGAGGCCTCAGAAATAACACCACACATCTGCAGCCATCTGATCTTTGACAAATCTGACAAAAACAAGGGGGGAAATGATTCCCTATTTAATATATGGTGTTGGGAAAACTGGCTAGCCATATACAGAAAGCTGAAACTGGATCCCTTCCTTATACCTTATACAAAAAGTAATTCCAGATGGATTAAATGTTTAAGACCTAACACCATAAAATAGATCATATGTTTAAGACCTAACACTATAAAAACCCTAGAAGAATACCTAGACAATACCATTCTGGACATAGGCATAGGCAAGGACTTCATGACTAAAACACC
>CAUYLG010054380.1:0-47979 GCA_963573385.1 Cacajao melanocephalus
GGAAATAAGGGAGGGACAGCAGGAGGTGGGGAGTTGGGGAGAAATACATGGGGAGAAATGCCAGATATAGGTGAAGGGGAGGAAAGCAGCAAATCACACTGCCACCTGTGTACCTATGCAACAATCTTGCATGTTCTTCACATGTACCCCAAAACCTAAAATGCAAAAAAAAAAAAAAAAACTTGAAAGAAAAAAAAGAATGCATATACAAAGCATTAACAAAGACATTAAAACTCTGTGAAATCCTACTCTCAATCTGAGCTACCATTCTTTGAGGTAAGTAACATTATCCCAACACTATAGAATGAACGCTAGTATCCTCTCAAAATTTATATGATGGAACCTAATAGAGTTAAAAGGTGAGACCTTTGGGATATAATTAGGTCATGAGGGCTCCACCCTCATAAGTGGGATTAGTGTACTTATAGAAGAGTCTCAAGTGAGCTCCCTGCCTTCTTTAATCATGGAAGGATGAAGCAATTAGGCATCATTTTTCAAAAAGAGCAGAAGTCTTGTCCAGAAAGCAAATAGTTTGGAGAATTTATCTTGGACTTTCCAGCCCCCAGAACTGAAAGCAGTAATATTCTGTTGTATAAATTATCTGGTCTGAGGTATTTTGTTATAGCAACAGAAACAGACTAAGACATCCGATTTACAGATAAGAAAGCTGAGGCTCAGAGAGATGACATAGCTCAGCCAAGGTCACAGCGCTGGGAAATGGCAGACCCTGAATTCAAACTTAAGCCTATCTAATATCAATATCCACAATTCCACAAAGTGGAATAAATGAGCACAATCTCATTGTGACATAATTAATAAAGTTCAAAAACAAATGGGCAAAATAATTAGAAAAGACTGACAGGTACTGTGGTGACAATGAGAGTCAAAGTCGTCGATCTTCACACTCTGCCTGGGCACTGAGAACCGAAACCACACTTTACCATCTACAGTAGCATGACTGTCCCAGTTTTCTGTCTCTGTTTGCTCTGTCTTCATTAGCATGGCCTTATTCTTTCGAAAGCCTCTTGCCTGGGCAAATACGTTGATTGTTCATTATAGGAACTTCCTGAAAGACTTAATTCTCAACCAAAAACATCAACACTTTGTGCTCACAAATTATTTGAATTCCTAACTCAAAATATTCATGATGCTGTTTCCATGAATCCCAAACTGTTTTATCACAATCCTTACCCAAATGCCATCAAACTCTAACTTTGAAAGATTTGCCTAAAATCAATAAATTTTGACCTTATCTTCTCTCCAGAAGACACTGACAGAGCTTTGCAAAGTGGTGGTGTTCTCCCTTACAATAATAAGCAATTTATTTGTGTTTTTCTTATCAAGAGATTGTGTTGGTAATATTTGGGAAACCAGCTTTTGACACAAAATTAGCTTTGGAAAGCATCCAAATGACAAAATCCCCTCATCCTTGCCTCTCGAACAGAGAAGGAAATGAGGAACCCAGACCTAGAACACGAACAGAAGACTCCACTACTCTGCCAAGAATATTTAATTTCAGAACAAAGGCCAAGTGGTCCATCATCTTTACCCTTTTGCTGTAAATACAATTACTCCTTCTACAGTCAGAGTTGAAGTGAATGCTGTTGGGGAAGAAGAGTAATATCAGGTCACCTGGAAAAGTCAGAGGGAAGAGGGAAAGCAGAAAGGCAGAGGACCCCATCATGTCAAAGCCGGGAAGACAAGACAGTCTAATAGTGTTACTGGGGTTGGCATATTGTTCTCTTAGGCTTATAATGTCATAGTGGTGAAATGATGGAAACAGATGCAGAAGTCATTTTCTAAATAAAAAATCAGAATCACAATGTGACACCTTTCCACTCGATTCTTTAACACTTTGAAGTTCTTTTCCAAATTTATTTATGAAACCCAAATTCTATCTCAAAGGCATTGGTATTGGTCTGACATTAGAGACAGAGATAAGAAATAAAAAATAGGCCAGGAAAGAAAATACATGTGCTTGAGTTCTGAGTGATGTGTGGGGCTGTTCTATCAGGAAGCCACCAAAGCACCATAGCCTCCCTGACACGTAGTCCTCAGGCTGAGGACATCATATAACTTGCCTGTTAATTCTGCAACTCAACATTGAACGAGATTACAGGTGAAGTTGCCAAAATTCTTTCCATATTAATTTGCTTTTTGAAGTATTTTAATCAACCCAGTATGATGTCTAGTACATAACAGTATTTTAAATAGCAGTCAGATGATCTGATCATTCAAATTAGGTGGGGCTCTGAAGGTGGCTGAGTATAGTGTGAGATGAATGGTTTATGACTCTGATTCATTGAATAAATATTTAAAAGGAGTCAACACAAGGAAAGAACCACTATAGTCACTACAAGGGATGTTAAAATGTTGGGACTGGAAAATCAGGCAGAGTGGTAAAACGTGTTTACAAGCCTAGTGCATGCAGAAGAAACCAGGTGAGGGAGTAGCAAGCCAACTTTTATATTCAAACTTCCCTTGAATTTGGCACATTTTGGAGTTCTACAGAAACAAAATAAAGAGCTTTCTTCTTGCTCTTAATTTTATTATGTGCTCTCAAATCATGGTATTTTCTGTTCTTTAGTATCAGTTACCTCTCCTCTGTCTGGTTTACAGGCATTTCTATTTCTATTTCTTTAGCGTTTTTTTTTTTTTTTTTGAGATGGAGTGGAGTTTTGCTCTTTCACCCAGGCTGGAGTGAAGTAATGCGATCTTGGTTCACTGTCACCTCCACCCCCTGGATTCAGGCGATTCTCCTGCCTCAGCTTCCCAAGTAGCTAGGATTACAGACCCACACCACCATGCCTTGCTAATTTTTAGCTAATTTTAGAAGGGGTTTCAGCATGTTAGCCAGGCTGGTCGGCATTTCTTTTTAACCGATAATTCTACTCATATTATTTTTGTTGTTAGTCACATTTTGTATTGCTTCTTCAAAACATTGTACTTTAGAGGGATGTGTAGTAGGGGAGATGAGCAAAGGAGATGAGTATAAATATTAATCCATCTTCATCTAGAAGACTTCCATTGTCTGGTGCCTGGAGAAATAGCAGTAGGGTTCTAACTGGACTTAACACCCAGATTTGGCAATCCTTAATTCTCTTTGCCACATCTTTCTAGATTGTGAGTCTGATTACACTATGCTTCTTTGAAGAACCCTCCAAAAATTTCAAGCAGCTACTAAATAAAGTCAAAATTTCTTGCCATGACTGGAACAAGGGTCACTATGGTGTGCACCTGCCGTAACTTTAATCTTATTTCCACAAACTCTTGGCTCAAATCTTA
This sequence comes from Cacajao melanocephalus, assembly GCA_963573385.1. NCBI lineage: Eukaryota > Metazoa > Chordata > Mammalia > Primates > Pitheciidae > Cacajao > Cacajao melanocephalus. The sequence goes on from CAUYLG010054380.1 coordinate 3,286, forward strand.
TGATCTAACCCTCTTGAATGTCTTTCATATCCTCACACATACCATGCCAGTATCAGCTTCACACTTTAATCTCACTACCCCTTCTTCCTGGAATATTAGTACCATCCCCATTTTTTTCTGGCCATCTGGCTAATCAACTCATCTTTTGAGACTACCACAGCATCCTTTTCTCCCTGAAGTCTCTACTAAATCCTCCAAATAGATGCGGCCATTCCTTTTTTATGACCACTCTGTATCCAGTACCTACAACTATTGCAGCATATTTTGGTATGCTTTAATTTTAAAAAAAGGAACCACAAAACCTATGGTCTCCCTCTACTAGATTCTATGCTCCTTAAAGACTGACACTGTCTCATTTATCTTTTGGCCCTATTGCTCACCAGAAGATCTGGCATGTAATAGGAACACATTAAACATTTGGAACTTTGTCTTTCTCTGCCGTCTAATATTGGTTTGCTTTAATTACTAGCTCATCTGCAAAAGATTTTTGCCCTCTCCTTACTCCCTAACATATGTTCTTTCTCCCTTCTGGCCCTGGTCATAGTAGTCATACTCTGGCGTATGAATCCTCACCACTTATCTGGGTTCAGAGTAGCAGCTCAAAATTCACTATAATTTCTGGGGTTTATCCCAGACTCAGTCCTAATTCCTAGTTCATCTTGATGCCACCTGCTGCTTTCCATGTCTGATTACTGATATAAAGTGTTTTGATTAATGGACAGGACAAGGACTAGAACCAATAAGAGCTCAGCTGAGTCATGTCTCTCCCCATTAACAATTGTGTAACTTGGGTAAGATGGTTAACCTTTCTTATCTGCAAAACAAAAATAATACCTTCCTGAATTGTTGCTTAAAGAGCAAATTAGAAAATAGTTGCAAAATTTATTAAAATTCCTTGCATATCCCAAATGTTCAACAAATATTTTCCTTTTCTTGTTTGTCAGTCAAAGGCTGAGTTGTGCTGAGTCAAGAACTGTACTAATAGTAATATAAAAACAAGCTTTATCATGATGTCTGGTTCACTATTAAGAGCATTTCTTGCAGAAAGATCCAGTTGCCAGGACTTACATAAAATCTTAAAAAAAAATCACTCTTTGCAGAAGCACAATGTTCTAAATCAGTTTATTCCAACTTTCATCTATTATATATGAACAATCATGGAAGTTTCAAGTTTGAACTATGGTATGTTTCACTCGATAAATGTTTATTAAACTATTACCATATATATGTATATATATATATACTCGTACTCTGACATCTACAAGAGTGAATATGGCATAGTTCCCACCCTCAAGGAGCTCTTTTCTCAAAATATATTTTTCAATTTTTATATAGTAAACTTTACTCGTTTGTGTACAGTTTTGAGTTTTTACAAATTAATAGTCATGTAACCACCATCACAATCAATATGCAGAAGAGTTTCATCCTCCTGCTTAATATTCCCTTATGCGACTGCTTTCTTGTCAAACGTTACTTCCACCGCCAAACCACGGCTACCACTAATATGTGAAAAATTATCCCTACAGTTTTGCATTTTTCAGAATTTTGTACTTATAGAGTATATAATCTGTAGGCTTTTTGTCTGTTTTTCTTTTAATTAGCATAATGCATTTGAGATTCTTCTATATTCCTGCATGTATAAACAGCTCAATGTGCTCTATTGATAAGTAGTATTCCATTGAATGGTTGTCCCAGATTGTCTTTATCTCTTCATCTGTTGAAAAACATTGGAGTTGTTTCCAGTTTTAGGCAATTACAAATAAAACTGCCATGAACATTCATTTACAAGTTTCTGTGTGAACATGTCTTTAATACTCTTGGGTAATGAGTGAAATTGCTGGATCATATGAAAAGTGTAAGTTTGATTGTATAGGAAACTGGTAAACTATTTTCCAGAGTAGTTTTGCCCATTTTACAATTCCACTAGCAATGTATGAGAATTCCAGTTGCTCTGCATATTTATTTGGTACTGTCAGATTTAAAGTTATATCCATTCTAGTAGTTATGTAGTATTTCATTACAGTTCTAATTTGCATTTTCTAATAATTAATGATGGTTAACCACTTTTCAGGTGCATATTTGTCATTTATATGTCTTCCTTGGTGAAGTGTATATTCAAACCTCTTTGCCATTTTAGTTAATTGTTTTTTACTTTTTGAGTTTTGATAATTCTTTATGTATCTTAGATGTAACTTTTTTATTGACATGTAATTTGCAAATATTTTACCTCTGTCTTTGGCTTTTATCTTTTTCTTCTCTGAACTGTGTTTTTACAGAGCAAGCATTTTTAATTTTATGAATTTTAATTAATCGATGTTTTAGTTTATGGCTTATGCTTTTGGTGTTGCCTCAAGGAGCTTTTAATATGGTATCAGGCTTAAAGCCTTCGGCTGAACATCCACAGGATATGTTAAGTGGGATCTGAGCAAGGAAAAGTGCTGTAAGAGTTCAGGGGAGGGAGATATAACTTGGAAGTAGGTAGTTTTACAGTGTTGCTTAACAGTTTTCCAATAAGCTGCTGCTGAGTCTTAAATTTTCTAAGTATTGAGATATATTGTTAATGTTTAAAATTTGGCTTGAGCACAGAGCTTAAGAAGTATATCTATCTGTGGCCAGTGAGCCCAAAACTGAGCCATTAGTGATATAAAGAGCCAGGAATGTTCCTAAGCTTTCAAGCTCTGCTCCTTTACCCTGGTGCCGTCCAGATATCATTTTATTCCATGAGCATTTTTTTAACATTTTGGTGGACCCTTTGGGTTTTGTACATTTTCTTCTATGATTTATGAGAAACAAATTATCTGTTTATTTTACTTATTGCTGTGATCTTCTGTGCCACACTGAGATCTTTGGTTCTGCTTATCTTGAATTTCCTCGTGAGGGACTGATGGTTTGTCTGATTGAAATAAAATAAATCCTGTATTAGTATATTCCTTTGTTATAGCACCATGAGTGCCTTGTAATCTCAGTCACTACATGATCAGGATTCAGCACCTAGTAAGTACTAAATAAATCTTTGATGACAGAGAATAATTGATGGAACTCCTAAAACAAATTAGAAAAGATTTAAGCAGAACTTTCAATTTTACATCTCTATATATCTATCCAAATCAATGTATGTATATACACTAAAACAAAGACAATTTCAGATATTTCTGAGGTTGAAGGAAATATTTTGTCCCTGTTGTTGGAGGGGAAAAGTCTGTATTTTCTGCAGATATAAAAAGAAGGGTCATTTTAAAAATTGTTCTTAGCTGTAAAACAACAACATTCACTTTATTATAAGCATTATTTTTCTTGGCAGCCACTCTTATAGGGCCAACAGAAAACGTAAATGTGGTAAAGGAAAAGAAGTCCATGGCTTCATCGCCTCAGTGCACATTTTTAATCAGGTGGGTGATGCCAGTGAGGTGAGCCTTTTACTGAGATGTCTGCAGTGTAGCCCAGTCTCTGCCTCGTGATAGTTATTTTTTGCATTCACACTGGGTGGACACAGTACCCCAGCCAGTTCTATATCCTCAGCTTCCCAACAGTGCTCATAACTAGCATATGCTCTGGCTGAATGACCTGGCTTCACTCACAGCTAAATCAGTATTAAAGCAGTTTGAATGATAGATAGCAGCTTATCAATAATTGAAAAGAAAGGCTCAGAGATATCCCATTATCTGAATAATTAATGCTCCACTTGGGTTTTGTAATTCCTTAATAAAACTGACTGATTGATTTGCTTAATTAATTCCTCCTTTGACAGGCTTATTGCTTTCTTTGGAGACAGGGATGGGTGAAAAGAAAAAAAAAAGATAATTCAAGCCAAGAGGAAAGATTTAAAATCTTCATAAACGTTAACCCCCTCGGAGTATTATGGAAACAAGTTCTCTAGCAAACCTTCTCTGGCAATCTCTGTTTTGCTATAAAAGACCCCTATACCCCTGTCAACGGATGCCACATGGGTGTATTTGGAACTGCAACTGATAAAACATTATGCTAAACTGCAAGGGCCCCAACCACATCTGTAGTAATAAACTCAGCGCAACCTTAAACACCTTTGAATAAATCGATCTGAATGAATGTTTAAAGCTGACTTCCATTTAAAGTAATGAGCTCTGAGGAAGGCGGCAGCAGCTACCTTGATGCTGGGGGAGCTGCTGGCTCTGCTGGCACGGAGCATCCCTCTGGCTTTCCATGCACCTGCTCTGACTGAACTACAGAGCCTGTCTCTAGAATTTGGTCCAGTCCCAACTCTGCTGCCATCTTTCCTGTGTTGACTGGGATCAACCAGAGAGGAATCAAACTACTACAGAAAATTAAACCAACAAATGGAAAGAAACCAGGTCATATGGAGTGAGGAGTGGAAGGCAGAGAGTGAAGCACCAAAGAAAGAGAAAAGGAAAACTGAATCTAACAAGGAAATTCAGACAGAAAGAAAATAAGGGGATTTATCTGAATTTGGGAACTTATATATAATTTACTGCTTGAAAAATAATACCATCATTCTTTAAAAAGCTTATGAAAATGTTTAAAAAATAGAAAATAAGTTATTCAACTGAAAGAAGGAAACAAGTCTTACAAACAGACATTCCAATGACTTGTCAATAATTTTTGTCAAGTGAAAGAGTCAGGATATACAATGGAAGTTTCAGTCCTGAATTTTATTTTAGTCATCTCTGGTGTCATAACATTGATTCCTATGGTTTTCTCAAGAACCTAGTTAAAGACACTTGGTGAGAAAGAGTGGAAGCCTCCTTCCCCTTGCAGGTGAAGAGGGGGGCCTATTTCTGACCAGAGGTTTCCATGCAGGAACCTGGGTAATGGCAGTGTCTGTGGAGTAGTGAGAACAGCTTTCTTTTCCCCAATTTTTTAATGAAAAAAGGTGGAAACAGCACTAAATGAAATATGCTTTCTAATAAGCAGCATCCAGTCCTGCAGTGTGGGCAGCTCAGCTAAATGACTACAGGAGGTTGAAATGGTCAGAGGTGATCCTTAGATCCCTTAAAAATCACATTTCACAATTTTGAATTGCCACAGTGAAAGTTATAAGTTTGTTCACTCCAAGAATGAACAAACAAATGATTGAGAACATCTGAGTACACACTGTGAGCACAGTTCCACGAGCTTTGTCACATACCATCTCAGTTAATCTTTATGGCAGTCCTGTAAGATAGACATCATTAGTTGCATTTACAGATCAGAAACGTGAGACCAAAAAGAATCAATTACAGAGAAACGAATGCGAAAATTGAGACTAGACTTACCTCATCATTTTTGACCCAATTTGGTTAAGTCTCATTGGCTTGCTGCAATTCTTTACCCGTTTACCCAACTTCTTTCTGTTCTTCCAGGCTGTTCTTCTCCACAAAGACTTCCCTGATTACATCAGACTGTATCAATCACTCTTCTCTGAAATGCTTTCACTTTTGTCATTAAATATCTTCAATTAAGCACTAGATTTTTTTCTTTTTTCCTGCAATTCATTTTTATCTTTTAATATAATATATAAACACCGTTGCTATTATGATTTCCCTGCAGAGAACAGAATATTTAGTATGTTCTTGGTTACACAGATATCTCAAAATATTGTAGGCAATCAATTGATAAGCAATTTTAGATATTTCTTTTGCAAAAGGTAAAATTAAAATGTATTAATCTACCACAATACAGTTGAGCAGGTTTTTACTGGAGATTCACTACATGTTTGGTTCTGTGCTATTACAAGATTTTCAAGAGGTTTTGGAAGAATAAGTTTCCACATTCCCAAGTGGACATTTACACACTACTTTACAACTATTTTATGTATTTCCCCATTGTACATACATACTTATTATGTGTTCCTGTTTCTGTTTCTTCTGTATATCTGAAACAACACTGAATTTCCATAGAATATCACTCTTCTCAGCTAGCTGGATTGTTAAGATCGGTCACTCCTAACTCTAAGGGTTAGTCCTATTAGAATAATCTAATTAGCATGTCCCATCACCTGCACATGCAAATTTGCTTAAAGATGGGCATGACACTTTTGCTAGAATCTCTTCTTCTTGTCTATTTTTTAAAAACATTTGATGATTTTATTGCTTACAATGCCCTGAATAGAGCTACACCAAGATGAGAAACAAGAAACAACTCCTTAGCTGCACTAATCACATTACCCACTGTGTGGTCTTCCTGCTTCTCATTTCTGCCTCTGTTCAGTTTCATTTACATAATAGCTCCCATTGTCTAAAAGATAACAACTTAGTTCTTCAGCATGAGTTATTGTTTTGTTTAACTCTAGCTAATTCCCACAATACCCAGCCAGGCTTTCTCAACTAAGAGTGCTACTAGCATTTTGGGAAACATAATTCTTACTTTTATGGGACTGTCCCACACATTGCAGGATATTGATCATTCCTAAATTTCTAGCATTTAATGGCTTCAATGTGCCCCATCACTGTGAAAACCAAACACATTGTAGACATTTCTAAATATCTCCTTGTGTTTGATGTGAAACCTTGCCACATCTTTCTTCTTTCTCTACATATGCTGGAGCATGCATGGATTTGTCATCCTGCAGTGCATAGAACAGTGCTGAACACACACGAATCATGAAACCATTTATTTGATTGAGTTGAATTGAGGCATCAATAATTGACTTAAAGATGTATCTTGATTACTTGTTATATATTGAATTGGACTGGACAAAATCCAATATCAAATAAATGTTATCATATTTTATTCCTAACTTCAAGTTACTTAAGTTCTTAAGGAAAAAAAAAAAATCACCCCTATGCAAAGTGAATTGATTGTACAAGGGAGTAATAACTCAATACAACAACTTAAAAGAACCCACAATTTAGTATAGGATTGAATGTCTATTGGGTTAAAAAGATGAGTTTTTGAAGGGCTGTTTGAAAGTTCAAGGTGACCACGAAAAGGTTTTAAGTCTAGTGCCCTCAAAAAAGTTTCTATTAAATAGGAATATGAGTCAGTCTTTCAAGATTTAAAACGAGGTATGTACTTCTTATAATAATATTTTACCATGCATGCCTTTCTAAAATTTGCTAGTTCCATCAATACTGAAAACACAGACAGGAAATTTCTTCCCTGATGACGTTTTGCAGATGTCATAGAAGATTCTTTCCACTTTTTTATTTGTGCAAACAAATACGCAACATAAAATTTGCCATATAAACCATTTTAGTGTACAATTTGGTGGTTTTAAATACATTCATAATGTTGAGTAACCATCACCACCATCTATTGTTGAAATTTTTCATCTTGTAAAACTGAAACTCTGTATCCATTAAACGGTAACTCCCGATTCCCTCTTACCTCAACCTACATCTTGCTTATTCATTCATCTTATAGATACTTGGGTACTTCTACATTTTAGCTATCGTAAATAAATACTGCTATAATCGTGGGTATTCAAATATTTCTTTGCATCCTCTTTCAATCATTTTGGGTATAAACCCAGAAGAGCAATTTCTGGATCATATGGTAATTCTATTTTTAACTTTGAAGAATTGCCATACTGTTTTCGATAGTGGCTCTACCATTTTACTTTCAACCAACAGTGCCCAAGGGTTTCAAATACTCTACATCCTTGCCAGCACTTATCATTGTTTTATTTTTACTGTGTTTTTTCTTGGTAGTAGCTATCCTGATGGGTGTGTGATGGTATCTTGTTGCAGTTTCTTATTTGTATTCCTCAAATGTTGAATATCTTTTCGTGTGCTTATTAGTTATTTGAATATCGTTCTTGGAGAAATGTCTATTCAAATCTTTTCCCCATTTTTGAATCTGGTCATTTATGTTTTTGTTGTTGCATTTTAGGAGTTCTCTACATATTCTTGATTTTAATCCTTCATCTGATATACAATTTGCAAATATTAGCTCTTATTCTATAAGTTGCCTGTTTATATTGATAGTGTCTTTTATGCACATTTTAAAAATTTGTAAGTCCAATTTATCTATTTTTTCCTTTATTACCTATTTCTTTGATGTCATACTCAAAAAACAATCAAATCTAATTTTATGAAGTTTTTTCCAGTGTTTTCTTTCTAGGGGTTGTATAATTTTAAATTTTACGTTTAGGTCTTTGATTCATTTTAATTTAATTTTTGTTTGTGATGTGAGGGAGGAGTTTGACTTCAATCTTTTCTATGTGAATATCCAGTTTTTCCCAGCTCCATTTTGCTGAAAAGATTGTCCTTTCTCCATAGAATGATCTTGGCACTCGTGTCATAAATTATTTGACCATATATGTGAGCATTTATTTTCAGGGTTTTTTTTTTTTTTGATGTCTCATTCTGTTGCCCAGGCTAGAGTGAAGTGGCATGATCTCAGTTCACTGCAACCTGCTTCTTATGGGTTCAAGGAATTCTCCTGTCTCAGCCTCCTAAGTAGCTAGAACTACAGGTGCATACCACAATGCCTGACTAATTTTTTTGTAGTCTTAGTAGAGACAGGGTTTTACCATGTTGGTAAGGCTGGTCTTGAACACCTGACCTCAGGTGATCCATCTGCCTCGGCCTCTCAAAGTGCTGGGATTACAGGTGTGAGCCACAGCACCTGGTCCAAGCTTTTTATTTTATTCCATTGGTCTATATTTCTGTCTTTATCATACTGTTTTAGCTACTTTAGCTTTGTGGTAAGTTATAAAATTAAGAAGTTTGGGTCCTCCAGTTTTGTTCTTCTGTTTCAAGATTGTTTTGGCTATTTGTAATCCCTTGAGATTTCCTATTGATTATTGGATAGGTTTTCTATTTCTGCAAAAAAAAAAAAAAAAAAAACCATCATGGGGATGTTGATAAGGACTGCATTAAATCTGTAAATAACTTTGGGTGCTATTGGCTTCTCAACAATGTTAGGTCTTCCTGTTCATGAACATGAAATGTGTTGTCATTTATTTATATGTCTTCTTTAATTTCTTTCAGCAATATATGGTGGTCCTTCACCTCCATTGGTATTCTAAGTTTTTTTAAATTCTTTTTGATGCTATTGTAAATAGAATTGTTTTTATAATTTCATTTTTTCAGATTGTTGTTAGTGCATAAAAATGGAATTGTTCTTGGTATGTTGATTTTGTATTCTGATACTTCACTGAATTTATTTATTACTTCTAACAGGTGTGTGTGTGTGTGTGTGTGTGTGTGTGTATGTGTGTGTGCATGTCTATGTGTGTGTGATCTTTCTTGCCTAATTGCCCTGGCTAGAACTTCCAGTACTATATTCCATAGAATTGGTAAAAGTGGTTACTCTTGCCTTCCTCCTGATTTTACAGGAAAAGTTTTTAATCTTTCACTATTGTGTGAGGCTTGCTGAGGGCTTTTCATATAAGGCTTTTGTTATATATGTTATATATGTTTTGTTATATATGTTATGTTTGCCCTTTTCATATAGGGCAATCTTTCAGCAAATGGAGCTGAAAAGATTGATATGTTATTATGTTATTTTGTTATGTTGAAGTAGAAGTAGTTTCCCTTTACTCCTTTTTTGTTGAGTGTTTTAATCAAAAAATGATGTTATATTTTTAAAAATGCTTTTTCTGCATTATTCGAGATGATCATATGGTTCCTTTCTTTCATTCTGTTAATGTGATATATTACATTGATTGATTTTTCTGTGTTGATTCACCCTGTGTTCCAAGAATAAATTCCACTAGGTCAACTTTTAATGCTTAATTAAGTTTGCTAGTGTTTGGCTGAGAATTTTAAAAATCAATGTTCATAAAGGATAGTCATCTTCTCTTATAGTCTCATTTGACTTTGGTGTCATGGTTAATATGATGTTGACCTAATCAAATAAATTGAAAAGTGTTTCTTCGTCTTTAAATTTTTGGAGAAGTTTGAGAACGACTGGTTTTAGTTCTTCTTTAAATGTTTGGTACAATTCACCAGTAAAGCTAACATGTCCATGACTTTTCTTTGTTAAGAGATTTGTTATTACTAATTCATTCTTCTTACTCATTATAGATCTATTCATAGTTTTCATTTATTTGTGATTTAAAACTTGTTAGGAATTTGTTCATTTCATCCAAATTATCCAATCTGCTGGCCTATAATTATTCACAGTACTGTCTTATAATTGTTCACAGTACTGTCTTTTCTATTCCTCTAGAACTGACAGTAATGTTCCCATTTTCACTTCTGATTTTAGCAATTGTATCTTTTGTCTTTTTTTTCTTAGATTCGTCTAGCTAAAAGTTCATCCATTATGTTGATCTTTTCCAAAAAAATCAACTTTTGATTTTACTTATTTCCTCTATTTTCTATTGTCTATTTTGTTTATCTCTGCTCTATTATTTTTTTATTTCCTTTTGCTTGCTTGGGTTTAGTTTGTCCATCTTTTCCTAGTTCCTAAAGTTTCAAAGTTAAGTTTTTGGTTTGAGACCTCTGTACTGTTGATCAGGTATATAACCACTAACTATGATGCTCTTATCTAGCACTGGGGAGCTATCCGTGACAGGGAATGAAGATCTTACTAGCAGCCTAGAGATATATTTCTGGCTTTTTCCCCAAAAAACAAAAAACATTATGTTAATTGAAATCCAATTTTCATTTATCCTTCAAGTATTTGTTAAGCTTCTATTATATGTCAATTATTCTTCTAGAAACGAACTATGTTAGGTAGAGAAAGTCAAAATTTTAAATTGGCTAGTTCTGGTGAGAGAAAAAGAAAGAGAGAGAGAATGAATATGTCATGCTAGTATTATCCTAAATATAAGCTATTCTGGCAGAGATGCTCTGAAGTGGGAGAGTGCCTGGCATATTCCATGAATGTTAAGACCAGGGTTGTTGACTAATGAAACAAGGGGACAGCAGAGAAGACGAAAGAGTAAAGTAACAGGAGGCCAGTTTCTGTAGGAACCTGTAGGTCACAGTACATATAGTAAGTCATGGTATGTGGTCACTAAGAGGAAGAGTTATGCATATATGAATACTTCAGCTTTCCTTTCCCAGTAACAAAAACATTCTTTGGTAGGACCATTTGACTTTTGGAGATTGGATCCATCAAGAAGTCTATAAAGAGCTCAGAATCGTTTTTTTCAGTTACATCATCCCAGAAAACTCTACTTAGCATTTCCTACACACAAGATGCCCTGTTTAAAAACTTTCAACTTTATAGCATCCTTTGTTGTAGATATTAATAGAAGATACTAGGAGTTGAAATATGTAAGGTATTATGTAATTTAGTCTGGACTGAATAAAATTCAATCCCAGAGAAAGATTGTGACAACTATAATTTACGTCCAGAGAAGGGCAATGTTGGGAATGCAGCTTGTTGCTCTTACTGAATATAGGCATAGGCATCAACAGACAACGTCTCAATCTAGACTGCTCACTCACAATGCGATATGGCTTTGATTCAGTTAACCACTCTGAACATCACTATCTTGATAAACATATAGAGTTGATAATGCTTTCCTTATAGGACTGCTGGGAGGATAAAGTAAATAAAAGTTGTAAAGCACATAAATTATATCTGACACAAAATGTATCGTTTAACAAATGATAAAATTAATATTGTAGTAAATAATTATATGTTAGGAAGCTTGGCTATGAGGAAAATAAGAATGCCCATCAATATTAGATGATGTAATCCACACACTGTGGAGTAGAACGAAAAGATCAGAAGAAAGAGATAGACTCTTCCCTAAACTTGCAACACTTGACTGACCTGAAAGAATTAGAAATCTCAAGGAATTGGGTCAGTCACGGAGACACTCGGGCTCAAAGACAATCACATTCAGCATTCTGCTCAGAGGAGAGAAAACATTAGATAAAAGGCTTTGGGTGTTCCGGTCCCTTTGGCAAGGCCGTCCTTCTGTGGGGATGAATGCTGAAAAAGATACCCAGTAGACTTCATGTATTGTGGACCTACTGGCAGGATCATTCTTGTCTTAGCCTCATGTTAATTCCATTAAGTACTTTTTTTAAAAAGGCCAATATTTACCAATTATGATTATTTTATGATTTTCCATATACTTCTTCACTTAAGAAAATAAATATTGGTCATATGGACTTCGCATATTTTACTACTTACGAATTGAATTTATTCTCTCAATAGAAATGTATTGTTTTTAGTCAATGAATAAACTACTATCTTGTTTATTTTTTCATTAGTCTCACAGGTTTGGTTACAGTGAATGTGCTTCAGAGAAATGGATGCAGTCTCAATATGTGAACAAAGTAGATTTCCAAGGCTGTAAAAATGAAGGCCACTATCCTAGTTACCGAGAAAATTTAGCAAGAAAAAAATGCCACCCTGTGAGAGCTTCAGGAAGAGACACTGCCATGTCTTTCCTAGAGGTCACATGCATATATTCTTAATATCATGTAGGACTGTCTTGTTTGAGTTGCTGTAAATATTAATTCCAGACACCTTTGGGTAGTCTCTTTCTGTAGTACTGAGCATTTTGTTAGCCAATGAGACAGGAAGATGTCTTAGCTAAAGTACCTGCCCCCAAAGACTTCATAGTCTAATATATGACTTGTAAATGAAAACATACTGCAGACAGAAGGCTACTATAGAGAACTACCCATATTTAAACTATTCATAAAAACAGTTTTGAGGCAAAAAATCGTACGTCATAGTCTCTAGATGTCTCAACTTCCACAGAAGAGCTATTCAAGTGCAAACAGTCCAAATGTGGGTGGTGGCCTTTCTCCTTCTCTTGTTTTCCACAGGTTGACACTAACCATAGATCTTAAATGTATGGGACAATCGTTATTTCAAATGTCATAAATTTCCTGGGTCAGTCTTGATTTCAAATAATTGGTTTTCTTATTTCAACAAACTATTAAAATGCCCCAGAAATTATTGCTACACATCAGCATTCAAATTGTGTCAAGCTCACTGGCAGAACTAAAATATACGTAGGTTTTTAGACCATGATATGATATTGTGCCTTTAAAAAAAGGTCACCTAAATGTTATCTGATTCATAGTCCCTATGACAACACCAGCCACATAACCGATGTCGAAACAGTAACTGACAATGAGTGGGTTGATTTCAACGTAGCATGACACTTCAAGATGAAGTCTCATTAAAGACATGAAGGAGTAATGAACTCTCTGTCTTCTCTAACATCATGACCCATTTTATGTGTCTGGCAAGAGATGCTGGGCTGTCATCACCCGGGTGTCAATACCTCTTTCCAACATCTCTTCTACAATGCTGAGGAAAATCCAGGAATTGTGTTGCTCAGAATCCTCTTTTCTGTATAGCTTCAGATGTAGAAGGTGGAAGGGAGGGGAGGGCATTATTCTTGGGAGATTACGAAAGCCAGGTGGAGTGGCTTCTCAGATTAATCTATGTGCTCTCACTCTGATAAGGCCGACTGAAACAGAAGTAGCATCTTTATGTGTGTAAACTTGAGAATTGAAGCAACATTTCCGTCACCCACCCAAGTGAGTACTTCAGACCAAAGTCATCAATGACTGTTTCTCCAACATTCTGGACTTTCACCCTCCCTGCTTTTTATTTTTTAACCTATGTTTTAGCCCTAATTCCTATATTTGTTTATCCCTCTAATTGTTAGAGTGGCTCTGATTCCATGGCCAAACCCAGAATGATTCACAGAGAATGGTCCATATGGAAATTTCAAATGTATTTCTATTTGTTCAAGTGAAGACAGCATGAGAATTGTCTTAGTTCATCTGTATTGCTACAAAGGAATGTCTGAGGTTGGATACTTTATAAAGAAAAGTAGTTTATTTGGCTCACGGTTCTGCAGACTTTAGAAGAAGCACGTTGCCAACATCTGGTTCTGCTGAAGGCTTCAGGAAACTTCCACTTGTGGAAGAAGGAGAGCAGGCATCATATGGCAAGAGAGAAGGAAAGAGAGAAGGGAAGAGGTGCCAGACTCTTTCAAAAACCAGCTCTCATGGAAACCAAGAGTGAGATCCCACTCATCATCACGAGGAGGGACATTAAGGAGGGGTCTGCTCTCATGCTCCAAACACCTGCCACCAGGCCCCAACTTCAACACTGACGGTCAAATTTCAACATGAAATTTGGAGGGGATAAACAGCCAAACTATATCAGAGGTTCAATCCATCCTGACAGGCAGGCGTGTACCAACCGTGCAATTTCTTCTGATGAAATTACTCTTTGGAAATTTTAGGAAAAGCTAATATGCAAGTATCCCTCAAAGAACGCTTTCATTGGAGTGGCTAAGGTCTAAGAAAACCCGAAGAAAACCCAGCCAGGTTGGTTGAGAAATACCTGTTTTATAGAAAACTTACAATGTTTCAACTCTCATTTTTTTAGTACTTCTAAAAGAACTAAATTGCATAGGGCAGAACTTTTTCCAGAATTAAAAATTAACTTAGATGTCAAAATAAAACCCTAGAATTTAATTTATCATAAAAGCTATATTCTCAAATAGAATCTAATGGACCAAAACAGATAAAGCAATTAAATGGGAAATGCTATGAATTAATCTTATTTAAAGAGGCAGTCAAGATGGAATTCATATTTTTAAAGATACAATAATCAGAAAAAAAGCCTTCTCAGCTCAGTTAGTGGTGCCATAATTTAAAATAATAAAGCATTATAATTACCTAATTTATTCATTTTCTGCAGGTGCTATTTGTTAATTTTGACATTCCTTTCAGTTTTGATTGCTGGTGACTTTCCTCTCTTTGGGAACATTTCACATTTTTTATCTGTTACTTGCTAAATTTTGGCGGTAGTTGTGTGTATGCTAAGTCAAGTGGAAGAGTATTGAAGCACTGAAATAACTTCAAGCTTAAACCTAATGCTTTGAGAAGATTCTATCAGGTAGTCTTACTCAGTTTCTCCTCAGTGCTTCAGTTTCTCCTCTCAAGTGGTGAAAATCTCATGCAACAATATGTTGGTAAGAGAGTTTGTAAAAGACTGTATAGCATCTCAATTATTCCTCTTCTTATTGATTAATGGAGTACCTATGCTTTGAAGTTTGATCTTGGATTTTGTTTACTACTGCTTTTGTGGCCAGATAACTTACCAGTCACAAGGCAGGCTATCTAGCCTCTCTTCTTGATTCCATCACTTCTTAGCTCTGACATCTTTTACATATTCATTCTTTCTGTGTTTTGGTTTCTTCACCTGTAAAGTAGGAATAATAATAGTACTTGTCTCATAGAGATTTTTGTGCTAATTAAATAAGATTTTACTATGAAAATGCCTAGAATATTAGATACTGCATAGTTAATATCAATACATGTTAGCTGTCATATTATTGCTGTTGTTATTTTATAATCTTTATTTGACTTAATCCCACATGTGTCTTAAAAATCTAAAGGATTATTTGTACCTTTAAACTTTTTGTAAATTATACTTATAATAAGTTGAAAAATGGACTAACAAAAATAAACAAGAAAAATTCAAAGCATTATTTAGTAGTAGATCCTAACCTTCAAGAATTTCCCCATTGGAAAATATAGTATATCCTGATATGGTTTGGCTGAGTCCTCACTGAAATCTTGTTTTGAATTGTAACTCTCACAATTCCCAAGTGTCATGGGAGGAACCTGGTGAAAGGTGATTGCATTGTGAGAGCAGGTCTTTTCTATGCTGTTCTGGTGATAGTGTATGAATCTTATGAGATCTGGTGGTTTTAAAAATGGGAGTTTCCATGCACAAGCTCTCTCTTTGCCTGCTGCCATTCCATGTAAGACATGACTTGATCTTCCTTACCTTTCACCTTCTGCCATGATTGTGAGGCCTCCTCAGTCACGTGAAACTGTAAGTCCAATAAACCTCTTTGTTTTGTAAATTGCCCACTCTTGGGTATGCCTTATCAGCAGTATGAACATGAACAAATAGGATCTAATATATATTCTATTTTTTTTTTTTTTGAAACAGAGTCTCACTCTGTCACCCAGACTGAAGAGCAGTGGTTCAATAATGGTTCACTGCAGCCTTGACTTCCTGGGCTCAAATGATCCTCCCATATCAGCCTCCTGTGTAGCTGGAACCATAGGCACATGACACTATTCCTGTTCTTTTGTTTGTTTTGCTTGCAGAAACAAGGTTTCATTTTGTTGCCCGGGCTGCTCTTTAACTCCTGGGCTCAAGCTATCCTCCTATCTCAGCCTCCCAAAGAGCTGGGATTATAGGCATGAACCACTGCACCCAGCCATAAATCCTAGTTTATGAAATTGCAAGGTAGATAGTATGAAAATAAATTAAACAGTGAGACAAAATGCTTTGCCCTCCCCATACACAAAGGTATGTGCTTTTCTCCACTTTCTCCTGCTTGCCAGGAAAATAACGGCGATGAGTTCACACATTCCATGCATCCTTAGTTCTTCTCTTTCCTCCTTTTGTTGTTTTCTATAGTCTCTCTCTTCAAAATATTTTCATGCTTCCAGCAGATTTGTTTTCCTAAGGTGCCACTCTCAAAGTGGTGCCTCCTCTGCTCAAACATAGAGTCCGATCTTTTGGACTTCAAAGCCATACACAGGCTGTCTGCAAATGCCACTTGACTACATCTGAGTCACTGATAACTCTATTTAGTGTCAGTTCAGTTCCTCCTGTCAGCTTGATGGTCTTAATCACCTCCAGTCACATCACATCTGCTACAGCCCCCCTAGGCTGTGGATCTCTCCCTTCCTTGTACATCACAGTCTCCCCTGCATTAATCCAATCCCATCCACCTTGATGACGCCCGAATACCTAACAATTTAGCAAAGCTGTCTCTGGGCCTTGACTCTCTCAGAGCTTTCTTTTGTGAACCCCATAGCAATGATAAAGGGCAACCCTGTTGCTCACGTTATTTTATCTCCCCTACTATGTTTTAAGAGCCTTTCGGTTATAGTTTATGTAACATATACCTAATGAAACAAATTGCAGACTTATGTTTTACTGTTATTGTTGTTTAATTTGTGATGACTGATTTACATAATTGAAAATTTTCTTTTTCCTTCTTCACGATACCTTGCTCCTCAGATACTGTGTCTGTGGCTGATGGTAATGTGTTCTCCTGTCACAATAAAACTTTTTATTTATTGCAAGGAACTCTTACAAGTTTTTACTATCAACATGTATTGGCTTAATATTTACTCCTTGGAGTCATACTGAGTTAATGAAATTTCGAAGTTAACACTATGAGTAAATAGCAGTGAAACTAAAGTCAAATTTGTTGTTATGCAATAAATTTGAAGTTGTAATCAGTTTGCTTCTGCTATAAGATTTAAAATGGTATTTAACAATGGTGAATAAAATAGGTACATTGATTATGTTAAGAGAACATTGACTCAATTTCTTTTCCACAAAATGGATAGAAGTCTAGAAAATTCTATGAAGGTTAAAGAATCTTTAGGCAGTCGTTGAAGAGACATTTCTGGGATAACTAAGCCAAAAGCATAATTACTTTAGCTTCTAGTTACAAGAGAAAATACTGGAACTGATTGGAATGATTAATGTTACCTGAGAATGAATGATAAATATTTAGCGAGAAACAAAAAAATAGGTAGCATAAAGTTGTTGGTCAGATTGTCAGGCAATGTAATCTGAATAGACTTGTCTGAGTTAAATCATAGAAGATACAACTCTTCGTTAGCTAGATAATTATGGAGAAGAAGGCTTATTGGAACGAAAATAATTACCTTAAAAAATAAATTTGCAGACTCAATACAGCTTGGTTGTCAACAGTGAGATAAGATTAAAATGAGGAAATATAGTTAAACCTATGAAACCTTGATCGAATTAAGTAGAAACATATATTTTATGGGAAAGCAACAGTACAGAGTCTCATTTCATTTGCAATATAATCAGATTCCTAATTATAATGCAATTCTTCTTGGTTTGCATGTGTCTGAGGTAGCTACTCTGTTAAATTGAACATCTGGAGAGTGGTTAGGAGCAAGGGAGCATTGTATCAGTACCATAGAAAAGTGAGGCAATGGTATGATAGAGATTGCCATGTGAGCATATTTAATTGAGGGAGATGGGCGGATTAAAGGACTAAGTGTTTTATGCATAGGAACTTATAAGACACAAATAGAGATGAGTATGACCTATAAAACCATTCTGGAGTAAGTACAATTTGAACAAAAGTAGCAACAAAAATAAAACAAAAAATAAACAAATAGGAATATCCAACTTCGACCTATAGAATCCGTAAAGCATTGTTAAAAGTAGGCATTTATTTTATTGTAGTAAAACATACTTAAGATTTACCATTTTAAGGTACAGATTCAGTGGCATTTAGGCCATTCATAATGTGGGCAATCATCACTACTATACGTTCCCAAAAATGTTTTATTACCTCAGACAGAAACTCTATACCTGCTAAGCAATAACTCCCTGCCCCTCATTTCCCTAATCTAAAGTAACTTTTCGTCTTACCATCTGTATGAATTTGTCTATTCTAGGTACCTCAGATAAGTGGAACTGTACAATATTTTTCCTTTTATGTCTGTCTTATTTCACTTAGCATGTTTTGAAGATTCATTTATTTTATGTCATAAATTGGAATTTCATTCATTTTCTCAGGATGCATAATATTCCATTATATGTATATACCACATTTTGATTATCCATTCATCTGTTGATAAACACTTGACTTGCTTCCGTCTTTTGGCTATTATGAGTAATGCTACAATGAGCATGGGTGTACAAATATCTGTTAGAGTCTCTGCTTTCACTTCTTTGGGGTATACACCAAGAAGGGCAATTTATAGATCATACAGTAATTCTATGTTTAACTTAAAGGAATCACCAAACAGTTTTCCACAGTGACTGCACCATTTTACATTTCCACTAACAGTGTACAAGATTTCCAACTTCTCCACTGTTTAGCCAACAACTATTTTCCACTTTTCTGAAAATAACATGTAATGAGTATGAAATGATAAAATAACATAATTTTTAAACAATATGGAAATCTCAAAAATATATTTTTGATATTTTTTCCATGAAAAAAAGCCAAGGTCCAAAGCAAGACGTATTTTGTAGTAATATAAGCAAAGTGCTCACATGTTATCCAGGTCCTTCCAAAATTTGGCCTCTCCTGTTTCAAAATTCCCCACAGTTAAGCATTTCTCATTAAGGAGTAGGAAACTATGTATCTTTCATACATTTATAACTTTACTCTGCCTCACATGTTCTGTGCTTTAGCTGGATGATTAAAACCTTTTTTATGCTCTACCCCATAGAAGGCAGTGACACATTTCCATCACTGTGATGATGATTCCCACAGAGAATAATGTCCCCTTGAGAAGCAACATCAGATTGACACAGTGGAGACATAGAGGAGGAATGAGAGGAAACAGGGGTTATGTATGATTTCAAAAGTCCCCAGGTGACCTAATTTGAGCAGTCCCCATAGCCCTCAAGCATGGCTATTGCAGTGACTACACTGGTGCACTCATCTACCAGCAGAGTCACTGCATTAGACATACCTGAGGAGCCATCATTTTCCGGAATTAATTAGGTAATAAATTAATATCTCTGCTATTTATTAATAAATTTATACTTTGTGTCTCTTTTCTGGAGAGAATTCACAAGGTGTATTATCTGTACATTGATAGAACTCACAGTCTGTGAAGGCAAGGAAAGTTGAACAACATAATATGACAAGATGTAATTATGTGTTGGAACAATATAGTATAAACCAAGTGCTGCACAATTAAAATGAAAAGAAGATAAATAAAGACATAATGCTTCAATATGCAGACAAATATTGAGAGGACCTTGATAAAAGGGAAGAATTCACTTAAGTGGAAGATAAAAAGGTGAGCATCCTGGCAGTGATGTAAAACCTGAATAAAGTCATAGAAATGGCAAGTTGTGAAGGAGTGTTTGGAGGACTGTTAGAAGATAAATTTAAGGCCAGGCATGGTGGCTTACGCCTGTAATCCCAGCACTTTGGGAGGCCGAGGCAGGTGGATCACTTGTGGTTAGGAGTTCCAGACCGGCATGGCCAACATGGCAAAACCCTGTCTCTACTAAGAAATACAAAAATTATACCGGAGTGGTGGCACACCCCTGGAGTCCCAGCTACTCAGGAGGCTGAGGCACGAGAATTGCTTGAACCCAGGAGGCGGAGGTTACAATGAGCAGAGATTGCACCACTGCACTCCAGCCTCAACCACAGAGTGAGACTGTGTCTCACACACACACACACACACACACACACACACACACAAAAGATAAATTTAATAGACGAGTAGATACAGCAGGAAGCTCAGCAAAACATATACAGGAAGTCAATTTATGAGGGTCCTTGGTTATTTAAAATGATACAGCAGCAAACAGAATGTTTGAGCTGGTTGATTTGGGGCTGTGATACATCTTCAGTTTGCCTAAAATAGTACTATTCAAAATTGCAGACCTTTTCTGCTTTATTCCTTGTAGACTGAGTGAATAAAACCAATTGCCATTTACTTCGAAGTGAAGATTATCTGATAAAAGAAATGAATGTGGTATTTATAGCAATATACTTTGTTTCTTACTCTTTACTTTTTCTTTTCTTTTGGTAATAGAGGGGTAATGGAGATGGGAGTTGTCCATTCTGAGAAGTTGACAGTGAAAGTTCTGAACATAATGCTTTGTTTCACTTTCTTATAATCACTTAAGAATGTTTTGACTGTGCACTGCCATTAAGTGCTCAATGAAATCTTACTCTAGAATCCAAAAGCTAATTGAAGTTATATGAAAAAGAAAATGTTTGGATCTTTCTCCTCAAAAAAAAAGAAAACAACCTCTTCAGACACAAATTTAGAGAAACTTCACTTTTCTAGAAAGATATTTTATTCACTAAAAAGGAGAATTATTAAACCCAGTCCTGGGTGGGCTGAAACATGCTAATCATGAAACCATTTGATTTCTTCCTAAAGTCTTACTATCTGACAACAATATAGTTGGATGACTTTTTAAATGAAACTCAGCTACCAAATAAAACTAGTTCTGGAAGAAGAAATAGTACAATGAAGACCTTCCCAGACATAGATGTGCTCTCTTTCCTACACACCTCAAGTTTTTAACTGGCCGTGGAAATGCACACCAACCAACCACTCACCTTAGCACCTAAGAGGTAATTTCTGAGAGTAGTCAGTGCCCACCCACAGAGTAAGATGGCACCACCTCCTCCACATATGAGCAAACTCCAGGACTCAATTAAGGACCTGGGGACTATAAGGAATCTCTGTAACATAAAAGTTAGAAATAGAACTCAAGATATGGAAGAGAAAACTTGTAAGTGCATTTATTTCAGCACATATTGATTTTAGATTTCTAGACTTGCCTCACTGTCAAATTCATACATAAATATACAGCATTGCATATATATATATAATAAAATAAATTATATTTTAAGTAACAATTGAGCATATTATTACTGTTCCTGCAGTCTTTTTCCACTTAAAAGTACATGGTGAAAGTCAATTTTAAATAAAACAAAACAACAACCACAAATGTATTGTGGGAAGATTTTCAGGTTAGTACATATAGGTAGAGCTCTCTGATTATTCTAACAGTCATCTTGTATTCCACTGTATTGTTTGCACAATTCTTTGCTATTACAATACATACACTTTTGCTTATTTGTGTTTTTCTGTCAGATAAGGTTAAGAAGCGGGACTACCTAAGTGAAGAGATATATTTCTGTATTTGGATAGATATGTTCATTGTTCTCCATTATACCAATCTACAATCTAGCCAAGAATTTATAGCAGTGTTTATTTTCCCACATACCTGCCAAACTAGGTATTAGCTATGGAATAAACTTGGCGGATACGGCTTTAAAATGAAGCCTATTATTTTAATTTGACTTTAATTTTCTGTCTCTTCACTTTTTCCCTCAGTTTCAGCAAAACTGGCCTTCATTCAGTAGTCAAGGCTGCTGTGCCCATTTCTACACAGGGTCCTTGCACTTATGAGCCCTTTGCCTAGAATATGCTTTCCCAAATTTTACATGATGGATTTCTGCTAAGTATTTTGATTCTTTGATATTTTTCCTAAAAAAGCTTTTAGAGCCGCCCTACTGAAATCCCCTACTATCCCTATCTTGGTCAACCTCTCCACCCTTTTGTTTCTTTCATGTTCTTGGAAATGCCTAGAATCTTCTTATTTGTCAACTTGTCCTGTTTCATTAGAATATATGCTGCTGGTATAGTGCCTAGACTTAACTTTTTTCTCCAAATACATGATTATCTCCCTTATCTGCATGATGTGTAGAAAAAATAATTATCCCCCTCAATATCATTTATTGGATAATTCATCATTTTTTCTCCTATTTGAAATGATAGCAGCTTATCTATTTAATTTTCTTTAATTCCTGAAGCTGTTTCTTAATTTGCTCCTGCTTCACATCAGTTAGATATGTATTCTACAATAGAATCCTATTTTTCAAGTCATTGAACTTTTTAGTATTGTTTGATATCTGATGGAGAAAACTGTCATAATTTTTAAGTGTTTTGGTAAAGTTTAGGCTTCTATATTTTAAATGAATGTTAACAGTTAATATCAGTAAGACAAATTGATAATAGAGAAAAACAGGTTAAAGTACATATTTATTTTTCAGAACTTAAAAATAGCTACAAGTAAAATTTAAAGTTGAGTGTATACTTCCAAAATTCTGGGTAGGAAACATAATATGGGTGGTAAAATACAGTTCATTTAGCAAAAGATAGAAAATCAAGAACATAGCAAGAATGCATTAAGCATATTTTGGAAACTAAAAAATACCCATTTGGCCAATAGAGTTAAGAAGAAAATCATCTGATTTATTAGACAATAGCTTTCAGATTAATATAATAAAATGAAGCTTTGACAAGTACATACCTAAAGTAAGAGATTCAGAAGGTACAGAAAGAAAAAAAATACCATAAGTAAAGAAGACAAAAAGAAAGATGAGGAGAAGAAAGGAAGGAAGAAAGGATGGAAGAAAGGATGGAAGGAAAAAAGGATGGAAGGAAGGAAGGAACAAAGGATGGAAAGAATAAAGGATGGAAGAAAGGAAGAAAGGAAGGGAGGGGTGGAGGGAGGGAAGTAGGAAGGAAGGAAGGAAGGAAGGAAGGGAAAATAAGCAGTGATCTCTATACAATATCAGATGTGTAGACATCTGAGAATCATCATGCATAAAAAAGAAAATATCTATAAAGCACAGAGTACAATTTACCATGGGATTATCAATCTACTATAAAATATGTAAAATATATAAGGTAAAAAGTATTATAGTGGTAAATTTTAATACAATCTCCTCAGTCTTTAACAGCTTAAGGAGACAAAATTATAAATTGATTTAATAGATACTTGAAAACTTTCTATTTTGGCATAGAATATAAAAACCCAGAAATCACCTAGATCTTGTGCAAAGATTCAATTAAAACGCAGCTCATAATAAATAATGAAAATTAAAATAGAAAAAATGCAACTACACGAAAAATTATAAACTATTTCTCTAAATAATTATTTAGTCCAGTTATCACTCTTGAAATTTTGAATAAAAATGGAATGAAACTAAAATTTAAAAAGCAATAACTAATAAAGTGGAAAAACTAAAATTAATATATGTGTAGTTTCTTTGAAAACAGAGACAAAATTCTAAATAACATAAGCAATAAAAATATAAGACTATAAATATTAAAAAATATCCAGAGAAATAAACAAATGAACAGATAGTGAAATGAAAATAATACCAGGATTGAAAATATTATATACCATTATATTTGAATATATGGAGAAAATTAATAATTTTCAGAAAAATATGATTATAGTAGACCCAGGTAGAAATAGAAAATTTTAGTAGTGGAAAATTATAAAAGAAATGGAAAAATCTATCAAATCATTAGTTTCTAAAATGTTACATAACTTAAATGTTTCAATGAGTAAGTTATTTCCAACTTTCACAAAAAAAGGTAACTTTTGTGTGATACTGGAAGATAAAAACTCTTAAATTCATTATTAATATGACACTAACCTTAAACCAGATAAATGAAAGATGTTTTTAAATAGCTATTATTAATATTCATCTCTAAATATTAATAAAAATATAAAATAACCTGAGTTTAATATTAACTAAGAAATGCTTAGTGAAATGAAAATATTTCCTAAAAATGATATTTGTTTTAAATCAAGAGTCAACATCATAATAATGATCATAGCTCT
This sequence comes from Cacajao melanocephalus, assembly GCA_963573385.1. NCBI lineage: Eukaryota > Metazoa > Chordata > Mammalia > Primates > Pitheciidae > Cacajao > Cacajao melanocephalus. The sequence goes on from CAUYLG010054380.1 coordinate 27,361, forward strand.
TGTCACATTAAAAAAAATTCTTTAAAATAAGACTGCAAGAGAATGAAATAAAGGGCATCCAAATATGAAGAGAGGAATTCAAACTATCCCTATTTGCAGATGCTATGATTCTATATCTAGAAAACTCCATAGTCCCTGTCCAAAAGCTCCTTGATCTGATAAACAACTTCAGCAAAGTTTCAGGATACAAAAATCAATGTGCAAAAATCAGTAGCATTCTCAAACACCAACACCACCAAAGCTGAGAGCCAAATCAGGAATGCAATCTTATTCACAATAGCCACACAAAAAAATTAAATACCTAGGAATACAGCTAATAAAGGAGGTAAAAGGCCTCTACAATCAGAATTACAAAACACTGCTCAAAGAAATTGGAGATGACACAAATAGTAAAACATTCCATGCTTAGGGAAAGGAAGAATCAATATTGTTAAAATGGTCATAGTAACCAAAGCAATTTACAAATTCAGTGCTATTCCTATCAAACTACCAATAACATTCTTCACAGAATTAGAAAAAAAAAGAAAAACTATTTTAAAATTTACCTGGAACCAAAAAAGATTCCAAATGGCCAAGGCAATCTTAAGCAAAAATAACAAAGCTAAAGAAATCACATTATCTGACTTCAAACTATTAAACAAAACTGCAGTAACCCAAACAGCATGGCACTGTTACAAAAACAGATGCAAAGACCAATGGAACAGAACAGAGAGCCCAGAAGTAATGCCACACACCTACAACCATCTGATCTTCACAAAGCTGACAAAGACAAGCAATCTGGAAAGGACTTATTCAATAAATGATGCTGGGTAGCCATATCCAGAAGACTGAAACTGGACCCTGTCTTACACAATATAAAAAATCAACTCAAGATGAATTAAAGACTGAAATCTAAAACCAAAACCTATAAATATTCTGCAAGGTAACTTAGGAAATACCATTCTGGATGCAGGACTTGGCAAAGACTTCAGGATAAAGATGTCAAAATAAATTGCAATAAAAACAAAAATTGACAAATGGGACTGTGATGGTTGATATTTAGTGTCAACTTGATTGTATTGAAGGATGCAAATATTGTTCCTAGATTGACTTAGTCTCCTGGCCTATGTCTTCTCCCATGCTGAATGCTTCCTGTCCTCAAACATTGGACTACAAGTTCTTCAGCTTTGAGACTCAGACTGGCTTCCTTGCTCCCCAGCTTGCAGATGGCCTACTGTGGAACCTCAACTTGTGATTGTGTGAGTCAATACTCCTTAATAAACTCCCTTTTATATACACATCTATTCTATTAGTTCTGTCCCTCTAGAGAACCCTGACTAATACAGACACCTAATGAAACTAAAGAGCTTCTGTACAGCAAAAGAAACTATCAACAGAAAATAACATACAGGATGGGAAAAAATATTTGCAGACCATTCATCTGAAGAAGGTTTAATATCCAGAATCTAAGGAACATAAACAAATTTACAAGCATATAACAAACAACCCCAAAAAAGTGGGCAAAGGACATTAAATGACACTTTTGAAAAGAAGACATACATGCAGACAAAAAGCATATGAAAAAATGCTCAACATAACTAAGAATTAGACAAATGCAAATCAAAACCTCAATGAGATACCATCTCATACCATTTAGAATGGCTATTACTAAAAAGTCAAAAAATAATAAATGCTATTGAGGTTGTGGAGAAAAGGGAATGCTTATACACTGCTGGGAGAAATGTAAATTAGTTCAGCCATTATGGATTATTTGAGTTGTTTGGTGATTTCTCCAATAATTTAAAACAGAATTACCATTTGACCCAGCAGCCCCATTATTGGGTATATACCTAAAGGAATATAAATCCTTTTACCATAGAGACACATGCATACATATGTTCGTTACAATAGCAAACTATTGCAGACTGCAAACGGGGTTATTAAATCAACCTAAATGCCCATCAATGGTATAGACTAGATAAAAAAAAATGTGGTACATATACACAGTGGAATACTATGCAGGTATAAAAAAGAATGAGATCATGTCCTGTGCAGCAACATATAGTAAAGGAAGGAAGATATAATCTTCAATCTCTGCCATATGGAAGAAAATACATTGAGTTCATTATTCTGGAACAAGAATAAAATGCAAAAAAAAAGTGCTTTTTTTACTAAAATGAGTCTATATATTTACTCTAGCTTGCATGTATCAAAGATTTTATAATATACATTCCCTTTAATCCAATCACTCCACTTATGGAAGTTCCTCTAAGTAAATACTATGATATAACCAAAACCTGTTTAAAATATACATATACTTTTATTGTTACTTACAACGACAAAAACTCTGAGAGGAAAAAAAAAAACTAAAACCCAGTCAAAAAGAGAATTGCAGCATTCATAGAATAGAACAATTTTTAATAATTTATCTTTAAAGAATATTTTATGGCATGGAAAAAATGCCCATAATGTATTAATGATATATAAATATATAATACATATAAACAGTATAATTTTAGTTTTAGAATAATGATTGATATATATATATATAAAATTTATACTTTTTATATTTATCCATATTTTTTATATTTAAAAACATAAATTTTTCTACTTTTGAAAGCATTCTTTGTTTTTGTTAAACTTCTAGAAAACATATAAGGGGTTAATTGTTCCTGTATCTTCCATCCAGAAAACATGACCGTCTACCAGCTCTACATAGTTTTTTGCCTTGTCTCATATATATGAAAGGTTATTTTCTCTCGCTTTGCCTATATCCTGAGTTATCTCTTAGAAGCTCCTAGCAACAGTGAAAACACAGTTGAGAAACAATGGTAACAGGCAATAAGGAATCTATCAGCATTCAGATTCTTGAAATGCTATGAGGAGAGTTTAAGGCTGATTACAGCATGGATGGAAGAGGGGAGACACAAGAGGTCACATTTGCCTTTGTGCAAATCTAAAATCCACTGGGTTGATCCTGGAGTTGTTAAATCTTCTCTCCAAATAGAAGTCGAGCCTCTGTATTTTCACTTGTCATAAAGAACTATCCAGACAGTTCAGCCTTGCCCTCATAGCAGTCCCTAGGTAGGTGAACTCTACTCTTACCTACTAGAAATATAACACTAAATTTGATATTGTAGAGGTGACATAGCAATACTAAATTTAAAAAAGAGAACACACCATCTCAAAAATTAGTATAGGATAGATCAATAAATTAAATCTGATAGTCAAATTTTAAACAATTTAGAAGAAAATAGAGACAAATACTCTTATAACTCAGAACAGGTATAACATATTTTCTGAACAGCATTCAAAATAATCACAAACTATAAAAGAAAAGTTAATAGATTCAATTGCATTAAACTTAAACTTCTTGTCCATAACGAACTCTCTTTTAACAAGAGAATGAAAAGGCAATTCATAAACAGAAAGGAGATGTTTGCAAAATATGTATGTAAAATGTGTATCTAGAATATACAAAGAACTTTTGCAAATCAACAAAAAAGTACCAAAAAAAAAAAATTCAATAGAAAGAACCCAACAGAAAAGAAATGACAAATAACAAGCAAACATATTAAAGACCAAAATGTTTAAAAAAGGCAAAGGCCCCATGATATGGTTTGGCTCTGATAAGATTACAAATCTTATCAGAATTGTAATTCATAGATGTTGAGGGAGGGATTTTTAATCCTCACGTGTCAAGGGAGGGAAGTGATTGGATCACGGGGGCAGTTCTCCGCATGCTGTTCTTCTGATAGTGCATGAATTCTTAGGACATGTGATGGCTTTATAAGCTTCTGGCATTTCCCGTGCTTCCACTCCCTTCTGCCTCCTTGTAAAGAAGGTGCCTGTTTCCCCTTGAACTTCCACCATGATTTTAAGTTTCCTGAGGCCTCCTGGCCATGCTTCCTATTAAGTCTATGGAACTGTGAGTCAATTAAACTTTTTCCTTATAATTACTAAGTCTCAGGAATTTTTGTTTTGTTTTGTTTTGTTTTGTTTTTGTTTCTGTTTTTTGAGACGGAGTCACCCTCTGTTGCCCAGGCTGGAGTGCAATGGTGCAACCTCATCTCACTGCAACCTCACCTCACTACAACCTCCTCTGCCTCCTGGGTTCAAGCAATCCTCCTGTCTCAGTCTCCTGGGTAGCTGGGACTATTGGTGTGCAACCATGTCCCGCTAATTTTTGCATTTTTTGTAGAGACAGTGTTTCACCATGTTGGCTAGGCTGGTCTCAGACTCCCGACCTCAGATGATTTGCCCACCTCAGCCTCCCAAAGTGCTGGGATTACAGGCATGAGTCGCTGGGCCTGGCACAGATAGTATTCTTTATAGCAGTGTGAGAATGGACTAATATAACCTACCTCCATCTGGAATTTTATTTAAATAATATCTGTTGGGTTCCTGACATACACAACTACTGTGGATGAAACAGAATAACCTGCTTCTTGCCCTCCAGTGGTTTACAATGTACTGGGGAGGGAGGCCAACACATTAATGTAAGATGAGCTAAGATGTAAAATACTCTATAGTACGGAAATATACTTCAGCCACATACATAATTTTAAATGTTCTAGCAGTCACATTAGAAGGGTAAAAAGAAATGAGTGAGACTAATTCTGATAATATACTTTATTTTGACAAATAGATTCAAAATATTGTCCAAAATATTATCGTTTTAATATGTAATCAATATAAAATGGTTAATAAGATTTTTTAATTTTTAGAATATTAAGTCATAAAAATCCAGTCTGCATTTTTACCCTTGTCATACATTTCAATTTGGACTAGCCTCATTATAAGAGGTCAGTAGCAACCTGTGGTTAGTGGCTACCGTACCAGACAGAACAGGTCTGTAGCGTGGTTACAACTAAAACATGATCAAATGACAGGGTTGGAGAGGGATATTTTGAATTTGAATGTTCAGAAAATTTCTCTTGGGGATATAGTGCTTCAGTAGTGGATGGAAGAGGTGGAAACACAAGATGTCACATTTGCCTTTGTGCAAATCTAAAATCATCGTTTATAGATGACTGCATGAGTGAAGCAAAGATAGTATAAAAGGCATTGCAGGGAGTGGGCAGAGCATGAACTGGAGAAATGCAGTGTACTGTGTGCCCACTGTGGCTGAAGTGGGCAGTTTGTGGGGTGATGGGAGAAATCTAGAGAAGGTGGAAAAGCTGGGCTAGGTGTAGAAGGTCCTGAATGACTAATTGGTGACTAATGATTGTATTCCACATTTGTTGTTAGTTTTCTTAGGGTATTTTAGAATGAGACCTATGACAGTAGTGTGTAGCAAGGATAGAAAAGGAAGCAGGCCAGTAGCGGGAAGGCCAGTTATGATAGTCTGAGCCATTCCAGCCAGTGGAAATAAGGTCTGGCCACAAGCATCAGAATACAAGCATGGGGAGCATTGTAGGCATGGATTTGGCCGAATGTGGCTCATGACGGGATAGAAGTCCTCGATGCCTCTAGGTCAGTTACTGACCCACAGAGCAGTGAGTGAAGGAAAGGATGGGAAGGTTGCTTTTAAATAAATTAAATTTGAGGTACATATAAAAAGAAAACTAATGTTTTATTAGTGAGACCACAAAAAATGTTGGGAAAAAAATTAGTTCAATCTTTTATTTGAGGAAACAGACCAATACAACAGTTTGGTGTTTATATATATATATATATTTCTTAACAAGAGAACCTATGTTCAACTATGTCCAAGTCTATGTCCATCATAATGAAAGGAAATGACATATGAGGTGGTTGCTTGTAAACTTACACATCTAGATTCTTGTCCATTCAGACTTTAATGCAAATATCAGGTCCTAATATCTCAAGTCACCCAAATATCTCTGTTTATTTTGGGAAGCAGCTAAAATGTAGAATTTCCCTTCCTATATTTGTCCCTCACCACATTCCCTCCTCTCTTCCCTCCCTTCTTTCTCTTTCTTAAAGCATTGGCCCCTTTTATAGCTTCTTCTAACCCTCCCTACTTGACTAAAGAACAAACTTTTCTAAAGAAAGCCAGTCCCTAGCACACTCACTCCCTTTAGAGATTTCGTCAGCTGCCTATGACCTAGTTAACCACTGATTTCCCACTGAGGGAAGTCTAGTGAAAGTCCCACAGGCCCTCTCACAGGGAAGCTCCTGTGCAGTTTGTGGTGTCTGAAGAGCTGTGAGCAAGTGCTCAGGGTCTTGGCGTCTGCCTCAGCATGGGTAATTTATGAGTCCCCAGCAAGTTAACCAGAGAAGGAGAAATCCCAGATAGGGGACACTGCTAATTGGTCCTTTCAATTCCTGGCAGGCGCTACTGGTGAGAAGCTCCTGGGCTCAGACTTCTTATGTCCTTTTCAAAAGACAGGGAGACAGTGTAGGTCGACAAATTAAAAAAGAAAACAAGTGGGGAAAGCCCTCAGCTCTAGGGAGAGGCTGTCATTGGCTTTGCCCAGCTGTGTGGCCATCTCCTGACTATGGAGGAGCCATGGGACCCATATCGGCTTTTGTTTTGCGCAGGCTAAACAGAGAAAACACATCTCCTGCTGCAGATAGAGGAGTCAGGCCAATTGATTTAGACCCATATATTTCTGATTCATAAGGAGTTAAGCAGCTATTTGGAGCTCAGGTGCAGCAAGGGGCAGCCCGGAGAGCGGAGTTGTCAAGACACAATTGAACCCTAGTCTGCCGTTTTGGGGTCTACACCAGGAGCCAGCGATAAGGATATCAAATTGCCAGAGGGAACTTCATGAGGATGTGGCAAGTCCTTTAAAAGGACTAATGGTGCACTGTAGCTTTCCCCTTGTGAATACCAGCATGTAAAATAATGAGAAGAGCCTTTATCCTAATTGTACTGCTAATTCCTATTTTCCTGCCCATTTTCTACCACACATCCATACCTGTACCTACCCATGTTGTTTATTTGACCCAGCTTCAGCTGTACAAAATTGAGGGCAATTGAAGCAGGTAGAGGGTGAGTGGATGTCCTTATGGAATGATTCATTCGCTTCACCCCTGGAAGTGACCTCTGGCTCAAGGACCCTTTAAAGAAGCACATAGTTTAGGTTGCAAACAAAAGGATTACTGGCATTGCACAAGTATCTCTCCAAGTCCAAAATAGAGAGCAATGTGACTACAGTTAGAACCCCACTGGCAGAAATAGCTGAATTTCCTTAAAAGCCTTTTAAACCTACACTGGCTACTGAGGAGAAAGAGAGAGATTGGAAGTCTACATTGATTGGGGTTACGAGACACACTCAGATTAAAAATTGGGTTGGACTGGAAGGTAATTCCCTTTGAAGAAGGAATTAGTCGTTCTCTTTCCGATAGTGTCATGGACAAACAATTCTGGACTCAATATAAGTGATTAAGTCAGGAGCTGTTAAATTTGAACATGATACTGAACACAATTTCCTAATTTGCCTGATATTATTAGCACAGCATATTATTTAAAGAATATTTTATGTTTCTCATCTAATTTCTTGTTCAGAACAATGCTAAGAGAAGGTAATAATAATTATTATAATATCTTACATTTATTCATTAACTGCAATGTGCCAAGCAGAGTGTTAAAAATTAACATTTTACCTGTGATGGCCCCAAGACTAATAAGTATTAATTCAGTTTAGTTTTGGCATACTTGTTGAGGTAAAGTTAATGAATATGTGTTAAGAGATTTTACTTTTCAGCTCAGGCCTTAACCATCTAACCAGTTCTGGGGCTCTGGGTAAGCCAGTTCATATTTCTAGGCTTCAGTTTCCTTTTCATAGACAATAACTTATGTTCACATGATCCTTAAGAGTGTATTATAAGCTTTCACATTTTGTTATTCCATCTGTTCACCTAAAAGGTATATGATAAGTGTCTCTTTTACAGATGAGGAAACTGTGGTCCAGAAAGAACAAGAAACTTGTTTAAGATCACAGAGCCCATGAATGTGTACACCTCGACTTAAACTCCAGGCTTCTGACACCACGTGTTATGGAATTTCCCCTTCATCTTGCCCCCTTCAGTGTTATTACAAAGGCTAAGATTTTAAGATTTCACCCTGTGGTGTTTGATGACCTGAGGAATAATGTGCAATTCTGGCAGGACTATAAATAGTGAGGAGTTTGCTTTTGAAACCATGGGCTCTGGAATGCTCCACTGGGTTGAAAACTCCATCTCCTCTGTTTCTGGCTGAGGCAGTCTCCTAAACCCTCTAAACCTATGTGTCTTCAACTAATTATGATAGTTATAGTAGAGTCTCCTGCAGAGTATGGTGGGAGATTAAATCTGAGGCCTTAGGTCAGTGCTTAGAATTCTTAGTACACATGATCAATATCAGTTGCTGCTCCTACCATACAGAAGACATCGTGAGGTAGAAAGCAAAGCGGGATTCCACTCTGGAGATGGGGCTCAGACACCAGACCAAATTGAGGACCAGTTAAAATAGTGCTGGCAGAAGCAGCTTTTCATAAGACATGCCCACTAATGTGCCATGTCAGTTTGCCACTGCTATGGCAACACCCAGAAGTTACTACCCTTTTCCACAGCAATGACTCCACCACCGGGAAGTTATGACTCTTCCTAGAAATTTATGCATAAACCACCCCTTAATTGACATGTAATTAAAAGTGGGTATAAATAAGACAACAGAACTGCCTCTGAGCTGCTATTCTGGGCACACTGCCTATGGTGTAGCCCTGCTGCATAAGGAGAGGTGCCTCTGCTGCTGCTCCTTACTGCTGCTCCAGTAAAAGTTGCTAACACCGCCAGCTAATACTTGAATTCTTTCCTTGGAGAAACTAGGAACACCCTTGGGCTAAGCCCCTATTTGGGGGCTGGCCTGCCCTGTATCAGAGGGCTTTTGCTACCTAGCCACATAAATACTGCCAGCTTTGGGGATGCAACCATCGCGTACCTCAGGCCAGGAAAATGAGCCAAAGGAGCTACAAGAGCCGTAGTTCCCTAGGAGGAAAAGTTAATTCTTTTCTCTGGATTCTTGAGATCATGACCATATTAAATTATTCCACTGCAGTTCCCAAAGAAGCAAAAAAATCCCAATCACATCACCACACAGTGAGAGAAACTGCCAACATTTTCATAAGGTACTCTGGCTGTGGGCTTCTGTAGTGTTCATATATTGACTGTTTTCTTTTTAAACTATTGATTGGGAGTCTCCAGAACATTGGAACATGACCACTGATGTGCAGTGACATGGTGGGGATCTTTCTTTAAATCTTCTTAAGCACTGGGCACATTCTTCCTGTCTGTATGTATCCATAGCTGCAATTTTAATAACAGTAAGAAGGGAGAAAAACAAATGCCTGATGCTGCTTAGGATCAAGATTCTCTTCTCTTGCAGTCTCCTTTGGAATTTCTCAAAGTCCAAAATGCAATTATTCACTCCTGTGAGGAAATTTGGAATCAATCAATATATTTCATCATTGCTTTAATTATCCTTAAAGCTATTTGAGGACCAATGTTTCCTGCATTTGGAAAATAAATGAATAAACAGAATCTTCATTAACACCCAACCCACTCTCTCTTTCACCAGAGGCAGAGCTGTGGGCAAAGATACAATATAAATAAATAATTTTTTTCTTTCTTTTCTCTCTCCTTCCTCTTTCTTCTCTCCTCATTTTCCCCTTCCCTTCCCTTCCCTCCCCTCTCCTCCCCTCATTCCCTCCTCTCCCCTTCCCTCCCTTCCCCTCCATTCCTTTCCCCTCCCCTCCCCAACTCCCCTTCCTTCCACTTTCCCTCCCCTCCCCTTCCCTTCTGTTCCCTTTCTTCCTTCCTTCTTAATGAGGAAATTAGAAATTGATTTTCTTAGGCTCCATAAGAAGCAAGTGACAAAGCATTGAGCACACAGACTGATTCTGGAATTCAATGGCAGAGTAGAAAGTGAGAGATGAGGATGGTAGAAATAGTGAGGCAGAGGGATTAAGTTCCAGAATTCATCAAATGCATCCTTCAGTGCATTCATGGTGGTTAACAGGACACAGGCACCAGACAATACACATGGAACCGATAACGCAGGCGCATGAGTTGAAATGTTAAAGTATGGACCTTTTACTTTGGGGCCAAGCTTTTGGTTTCTTCACTTTGCTATAAAATAGGTTTCTCCTGAGGAGTTAGTTTTTAGAAAGTGACTATTATCATTTTGTCTTAAAGCTGAACTACAAGCTAAATTCCTCCTATAATTAGCTGGGCTATATGCAAAGCTAAGCAGAAATTTTAACCTAAAAGATACTCCTGCCGGCATGGCACAGGGGCTGGGAGATGCGCTGCTCAGAAGAAAAATGGAGTCAGTATGCCGAGCCTCCCTCCACTGTTACAAGTATGTCAGGGACTAGGAAGAGATGGAGTCAGAAAGCTGGCAAGTGGACAGATCATGAAACATTTATCATGCGTTCATTTATCAGAGCTTCATTTAGAACTTCTTATGTGTATAAAGCCTAATTTCAGGTGCATTTCTAGAGACAGGGTTGGAGTGGAACATATTATGATTTAGACTTATGAAAAATGTGTCCAGCAGTAAGGGAGTTTGAAGACATTGATTGAGTCACTGTTGAATATCCTTAACTTGCATACAAATAACTACAATTCAAGGCAGCATGTGACTGGCATTGCATCATTAAAGATCTTTTAGAGTTCACTAGAAACGATTTTCCTGATATATCAATCAAACCTCCAGAAGTAGGTGGCAGATGAGCTGGAACTTGAGAAGGGTTAGAATTTAGAAGTCAGAAATGGGGAGGAAATTCTAAGTGGAAGAGATGCCAGGCACAAAGTTTCAGAAATAGGAAGATAGAGCACATTCTGTGATCCATTTCGCTGGACTTGTCAAAGTAGTAGCAGGTTGTAAAGTCAGGTTCAGGTTAGACTGTGGGTGAACTTGAATGCTAGGATAAACAGTTTTATGCTTTAAAAAGTGGAAGGTTAAAGGAGACACTTAAGCTAGCAAATGACTTAATTAAAATGGAATAAGAAGGATTGGATTTTAGAAAGGAGAAAAAAAAAGCGGCAGTGTTCAAAAGACAAATTCATATCACAATATCTAACATAGCGTACCAATCCACACCAATCCATAGATGAGGGTCTAATGACCTGAATCAGGGTAGAAGAAACTTAATGAAAAGACTGAAGTGGCACTGAATTTAAAATGGGGCTTCAGTTAATAGAAGATAGGAGGAATGGACATGTGTGCTGTAATTTCAGCTATAAGAGTTAAACAACAATATATAGGAGCATAAATTATGAAGCAGTTTATATATGCATACATATTGTAATACCCATACATTTGCAAGTATATGTATTGTATATATTTGCCAAGTCCTTGTGACTTTCTTTTTGTTTGTTTGTTTTTGTTTTCTTTGTCTCTGGAATCCCAGTTCTTTCTCTTTTTTTCCCCTACATTTCTGAAGCTTCTTACTAGCATAATGTATATTACTTGGCTTCTAGATGAATCCTTGTAGAAGCTAGATTTTTCCAGTACTTCCACCAAACAAAATTCTAAACATTACTCTTCTTGAATGTCTTTTTTAGAGCTCTCTTTCCAAAGTGACAATAAGCCATGTAGTGGTAATAAACTTAAATATTATAATACTTTTCTTATGTAACATATGTAACACCACACACACATGCATGCACACACACACACACACACACACAGACACACACACACACACATGCCTGCTGCCTAGATTCACTAGAAAGTTCAGGAACTGATGAAGACAAAGCAAAGACATTCTGTGACTGTTACCTCTTTTTAAGTCACACAACATAAGTAACCATCCATAATATGCTAATTCTGCAGGGAGACAAAATAGTTGGGTGGTTAAGAAAGCAGCCCCTGGAGTGGTATTGCCTCCACTACAAATTTCCACTCTTACAAATTCTGATATTGGGTGCATGTCCTGAATCTCAGTTTCCTTATTCTGTGAAGCAGAATATTTATGTTAATTACATTGTTGTCCTGTATAAAGGATTGCCTAAGTTTAATATATGAATATACCTAGAAGTAAGATGGCAAAGGCAAGCATTCAATAAATGTTAGCTATTTTGTTATATAAGTAGCCCTTAAGTCTCAAACTCTATCAAAAACATAGGGAGTTTCATGTCAGTTTCATGTACGCTAGGATACCTATGAAAAGCAACTTTCAGCTGGGTGCAGTGGCTGTTGCCTGTAATCCCAGCACTTTAAGAAACAGAAGCAGGAGAATTGCTTGAGTCCAGGAGTTTGAGACCAGCCTGGACAACAGAGAGACACCTCATCTCCATTTAAAAAAAAAAAGAAAGAAAAGAATATCAGCTTTTAAGGTGGTGTGGCTCTATGTGTCTTAAAACCCATAATTCATTATGGTCGATGCACAAAATTAGCTTCAATAGCAATCTTATTAAACCACCAATCACTCAAGCCATTGGAAAACCCACCTAAGGGGTGCTATGAACGTAAGAGCAATAAACTGCTGCAAAGTCTTGGTTCTGCCATTAAAGAGCTAGGCAACTGTGGACAAGACGTTTTACCACCCCTGTCCCCCATGACTTCCAGTGCCCCATCACTAAAATAAGGGAGTTGAATCGAAGACTCTCTAAGATCACTCTTAGGCCTGTCTTTCTGTTTTTATCATTTTTCTTTTTAGAATAAGTTTAGGGGATATAGGAAAAAAATCTATCAAAATGGGTTGTTTGTCAAATGGCTTCCTTCAACGAAAGTATAAACACACACACAAGCACATACACATATATGCATACTGTAAACCATATTCCTCTTGTTTACCACATTACTCATTGCAAGAAGTTGGAGTTGTTTTCTATTTTCTCTATGTCAGTGTCAGGCGACACTGATTGCACAAATTTTGGTACACAGACTTTCTGATCTCTTTGGCTTTTCACTTTAAATAAATTCAGGTTTGCCTGAGAGCAGATTACATTTGTCATATTTCTTCTTGTATATATTCCTGGTCTGGAGGAACAACTGAAGGACAAGAAAAATGCATAATATATTTCTATCCCTCGGAAACAATGCTAAGAGAGCTGTGAGGTAGGACATACACAACCCTTTTATAAATAGGATAAGCATACATGAAACCTAAAAGCAATAATAGATAAAACCAAACTGAAAACTTATCCCAAACATTATCTAAATAACTGCAAGAGAGAACAAATACCACCCTGCTGTCTGTGATATCACGAAGACTTATGTGTTGCAGGTAATCGCATCCTCCCAGAATTTATCCCACCTTAGACATTTGTGCAGATCTAAAATTTGGCAAATGCCATCTCTACCTAACAGGAGGGTGAGTTAAATCAGTGTAGGGGCCTCTACTTTGGAAACCTTTCTTTTAGAATCTTAACATTAAACTGAGACCATGATAGAGTCATCAACCTTCAGATAAAGAGGGTGGTTGCTCTATAGCAACTTAAAATCATTCCAGCCCTTAAATGTGAGTGTCTATGTCTTTGTTGCTCTTCCAAGCCCTACCTCAGACTCCTTGTCTCATAAAGCATCTCATTCCATTGTAACCCAGAGCTGCTCAGTAGAGGATTCTTACTCATCCTGGGCTGAGCCTTTTCTTCATGCCGCCTTCATTGGTCATATTTTTACACACTGCAACTATGCAGAGCAAGTCAAATTTAAATCCCACATGATAGACTCCCATGTATTTGAAGTAAACTATCTTAACTTCCTGACTTTTCTTGACCTGGACTTTGAGAATTTTCAACAGGCAGGGTTAAAGAGGACCTCTGCTATGTAGAAGCAGGTTGGGGCCAGCCCCAGTGTGGAATGAACTCAAAGATGAATACTCTCTATCTTGGAAAGTAGGCAAGTTAATTCATAAAATTGGGTTAGCTTTGTTATTGTAGACGCTTTTTTTTTTTTTTTTTTTTTTTTTTTAAGACAGGGTTTCATCATATTGGTTGGGCTGGTCTCAAACTCCTGACCTCAGGTGATCCACCAGCCTTGGCCTCCCAAAGTGCTGGGATTACAGGCATGAGCCACCGTGCCTGGCTGCAGATCCTTTTTAAATGTGTTAGTTAAATGGTCTAGCCCTGTCTTAGTTTTGTTACAGAGTGCTAAAGGAAGGTGATGTGTCATTCTGGGGGATAAAGCATTACAAGGAGGAGAACAAGACATGAGAAGACTTCATTGATTTTGCCGTAATTCACCAGGCAGCCTGAGAGGAAAGGAAATATCAGCAGGCAGATTGCAGGAGGTGCTGATTGTGTGCCTCTCACTACTACAAGGCAATCCTTTTGGGGCCAGCATCTTAGGTTATGACAGTTTTTTCTATATACTTAGAAAATATTTTGTATTTTAAAAGGTAGTTTGGTGGAGGAGTATAATATTCAGAGCTACAGCATCTGACTTGGCCAAGGTAAAAGCATCAGGGCACTGACTATAAGATTTTCAAGCAGGAATGTTTAAGATGTACCTAAACACACAAATACACACACACACACACACACACAGAGACTTGAAAAATTAGAGAATTCTGTACATCATTTAGGGTCCAACCTACTCACTAAAAAGCTAAGTTTCACATACATTATCTTTTCCCCTTAAGTGAAAATTTCCTTCACATTTTGTTGTCTAATAACATGCCCCAAAGCAGGGGTATCCTGAGAAACCTGGTCAGACAAGTTTGAGAGACAAGATAAATGTTGAACTGTATTTCCATTTACTGCTTATTGAAGGGTACAGAGACAGTCAATCCCCTGTATTGAAAAGAAGTTGCCTTTTATGATTTGGATTCATTAATCTATCCCCATTATTTTTCTCTCATTGCATTACATTCTTCACTTCCCAATTAAAGATTGATTTATAGCAATGAGGTTCTATTTGGAAGTGTAAATGACTGTGGGAAATGTAAATTGGCATAAATAGCTTATTTTTCTCCTATCATGTCATTGAAAAAATAGGAATAAAGGCTAAATAGAAAATGAGATGTGTCCCGAAAAAACTGCTGCAGGCATTGAGAGTCTAGGCAAGATAGTAGTTCAAGGCAATAGGTGAGAGTGACCCTAGGTGCTCAGCCATGAAACAACCTGTCTCTCAAGTATGCTCAGGTTAAGGTTTTGCTTCTGGCCCTCGGAGTGGAAGGGAAAAGGCAGAGCGAGACCCCTGCTGTGCTTCCTTGTGTACTACCTTCCAGCAGCCAGAGAGCACAGAGGATCCAGGGCTCCTGCAGGTGATCGAAAAGAGGAGCTGAGTTTTAAGCATTTCACTTTAAAACGTACATTTCCTTCTGTTTACATCTGAATATATCTTCCTACTGATGTGGCAGCTTAAATGCTTTATTTACTTTTTAAAGCTCTGCAATTGGCTTTTAAGTTGTGGTTACAGCTCCTGTCCTTTTCCAGATGCGATCCAATTGTACACAAACACATAAACAATTAAAATGGCGAGATGAGGTGGGGAAAAGGGCAATAAAAATGGTCAGAGTCAATTAAACCAGTGAAATAAAAAAAAATTAAACTGTGGAATGGTGTACACAATAACCCATATTTTATTATTTTCCCCTTACAACATTGTAAAAAATACATAAGCCCTTGATGTATGTATGTTTCCTCGAGAAAGGTGCTCTATGGCTCAGAGGCGGATTGGCGGCGTGTGATGTGGGCAGCTGTAAGGTAACAACATGTTTTCCCATAAAAAGCAGAGGAAATAGGCACATAAATTCCATATAAACTGTCAGTGTGTCAGCTATGCTAACACTAGGGAAGCTGGCGCCCTGGAGCTACACTAAGTTATGCACCTTCATTTTTCAAACACACACTTCTTGAATTCACAAAGCTAAGCTGCAATCAGGCTACTTTCTTCTTTTCCCATCTAGCAGCTTCCCCCTCCTCATTCTTGCAGATACCGCTTGCTTTAAGAAAGCAAAGCCATGAGCCAGGAATAAAAGAGAAAAGAAGGTATCAGGAAGTGATCCTTACATATTGTTGCCATCTAGCATAGCTCATTCTGGGTGCTCTGTGCTAATAATCAGACTCCACTAAATTGAATCTGAAGAGGAGCATGATGCTAAGTTCGTGACTAAAAATTTCAGGAGCACAGTGGGGACTGGAAGTTCTTTCCTCTTCTTCCTCTTCCCTCTTCTGCTCCCTCTCCATCTCTTCCCCTCCTGCTTCTTCTGCCATTTATTGTTTTTTGGGAGATGATTTCTAGGATATAAAATAAATTTTGGCATGTTTGAGACATCATTCAGGAGACAATAACATTTTTCCCTTGCTAATAGGTCAATGTATAAAAGTATTGAAAGTTTATCTTACAAATCCAATTCAGGGTCATTTGTTGAAGTGAAGCAGAGCAAAAGACCCACTTGCCTCCTCCCTTGAGTGATCTGGGTTTGCTGGGTATTTGTAGTGACGGTGTCCAAATTCCTGACTCTCTTTTGAAACACTTTAGTAGCTATTTTGTGAAATTCTAACAGTCTTATTACCCGAACTCAAATTTTCCTTTGTATTGTGAGAGTTGACTTTGTGTTTAATTCAAACATGCAGAGTTTCTGTGTCTAAGACCTCAACTTTCTGTTTGAACAAGTTTGCTGAACTCCCTGGGCTTCAGTTTCTTTATCAACCCACAGGAGCTCATCTTTATCATACAGCATCATAAAGTTGTTGTGATTACTCAGTAAAATACTAAATGTGAATAATACACATTAAAAAGTTTCATGTGGTCTTCACACTTAAGAAATTATTGAGTCTTCAATAAATTTTGAACTCAGGATTTTATTATTATTATTATTATTTTGAGACAGGATCCCGCCCTGTCTCCCAAGCTGGAGTGCAGTGGTGCACTCGTGGCTCACTGCAGTTACGACCTCCTGAGCTCAATTGATCCTCTTACCTTAGCCTCCCAACTACTGAAACTACAGGCACATGCCATCACACCCAGCTAATCTTTGTATTTTTTGGAGAGATGAGGTTTCATGTTGTCCAGAATGGTCTAGAACTTCTGGGCTCAAGCAATTCACCTGCCTTGGCCTCTCAAAGTGCCAGGATTACAGGTATAAGCCACAACATCCAGCATGAATTCAAGATTTTAAAGGCATGTTTGGAGTAGGTAGAATAAAAAATACTTAGCTTTTTCTTTTTAAATATGGAGTTCAAGGTCCCATAATTAAAAATGCATACAAAATAGTATAACTATCATCTAGATTTTTGACAAAATTAAAATGATGAAAAGCATAACACGAAACACAAAAATACTGTGAATTTTAAAAATTAAAATAATAAATAGAATAAAACAAATGGGATGATCCCACAGTTGTCCTTTTTGCATATCAGTGATGAAGTGGCTTTCAAACATGTCTTCTACATTGGTACCTAAACATCTCTGATCGTATTCTGTGCGTTGGCTGAGCCCAGACCCACTCTTGTTATGGGTTAGCTATTAATACAATCCTATAATTTTTAAAAAAATTTATACTAGTTGTTAGAATCAGTATCAGACAACAGTAGACCTCCAAAAAATGCATATCCAAGACTGCCAACAAAATCATTTGGACAAAAGACCTAATTGCTTATTAACCACTCTTCATCACGAAAGTGTTAACATTCGCTTCATTATTATGCTTACTGAGAAATGGAAAAGCAAAGATGCTACTGGCCTATTCACAGATATCTCGACGAGGTAACTGCACTAGGGTTTTAACTTTAATTTCAAGCTATGGATAATTCTATCTATAGTTTATCTTGGCATGTGTTTCCAAGGTCTTTCGCACATTTAAGTTGTTTATTCGTGATTCTGGCACAGATTAAGAGGGAGGCATAGGGTTAACCAACATAATTTAAGAATAGAATGATAGTAATAACCTTTTGAGTGAAGGAAAAATAAAGCTGGGAGAGGATGACTAATGAACCCATGATATGCCTACATTTCTCTGCCTTGCTCCACATTCCATTTCAATCTACTTGTGCAACTTTTTACCCTTAGAGTCAGCTTTGCATTTGAGGTCTCTCATGTTCCCAGCAGGCATAGCTTATACTGCTGTAGGACCAAAATGGTTTAAGTTTAATTACCTAGATACATTGCTTTCTGCAGTAACTTCACTATTGTCCTCACTGTAAGCTACCATGTTATTAATGTCAGATTTTTTCCTATTAGCTTTTAAACTGTTCTTTTACACTGAGTAGTTTGCCACCAATGGTTACCAATAAAAATCATCAAACGCCTAAAGGTTATTTTAAACACACTGTGAGCAATGCTGGTTTCGTTTTGCCATTTATTTTGTTGAGTCATTATTGGTATGCATTGTGTGAACTTATTGTATGCATTTTTTATGCTGCTGGAATGGCAGTATATTTTTAACGATCTCATTTTAATACGAATGTCCTAAAAAAATCATTAAACCCAGGGTTTAACAAGGACTGTACTAACTTTACCTATTGCCTCCACTGTGTCAAACATTGTTGAGTGATAACTTTGGGAAACTAATATATTTGGAAATCTTGGCTTCTATTTCTTTCAGAGCTATAATGCATACTAAAGGATGCTATAAAAGAACATTTTCCTTGCAGTAAGTGTTCTCTGCCTCATATTCTCTAGTAGTCAGATAACCAAAGAGCTCAGGCGTAGAATAACCTTCTTTATAAATGTCAAAAAAATGTAGGCATATGGTACACATTTTAAGAAAGTTTTAAGTCATTGAAAATCTGATCCAAAAACTACCATAAAAACCAAAGGCATGTTCTTACCCATATTGTTACTTATGAATATATACTTCAGCTACGGCCATGCCACTTCTAGCTAAAATTTCACTGGGATTTACAAACTAAGCAAAATTGAAGTGAGTCAATGTGAATGAAGGCTTTCAATGAAAAGGGCAAAGACAAACAAACCAAAGTAATTAAAATGGTGATAAGAAAATACGTGATGTATTTGTGACTTTAATAAATATGTTGTGTAACACAACAAACTCACTTTCCCAGGAGATAAAGAGGAGCGATAGGAGAACTTGATACATCATGTAGGTTGTCTAAAACTCTCCTGGTACATAGTATCATTCATAAATATTTTATCCAGGTATTTTGGGAAATAGACTGGCCTGATATAACAAAGCCATAATTATAAGGTCCAAGAGCAGTTTAGGGTTATTACTATCATATGGAAAAGGTGTGTGTTGCGGGGAAAAAGAAATAAGGTAGTTCAGCCAACAAGCATGTCATTCATCCACTGCTCCATCTGCTTGGTCTTTCAGCCATTGATTTAAATCAAACAAATATTTGTGGGGCACTTAATATGTGCCATGCCCTGTAAGTGCCTTTCAAGTTATCCTAGCAAACAAGACAGACACATATCTGTATTCACAGGAAACTTACAATTTGTAAAGTGATTTTTTCCGCTTGATGGGTAATATAATCAGACGTAAACATGTTAGGATTACAATAATTCTTCTAGTCGTGGTGTAATCACGCTTTACAGCTAGATATATGAAGACTAGAATCTCTTAGGATTTGGCTCTCAAATTTTGTTATGTTATAAAAAACTGCATCCCAACCCAGGATTACCAATCACAGTGGAAAAGGTAATGAATAGTAGAGAGGAAGACAACAGTTTTCCTTAATGGTTCTAATGTAGTGAGAAGTACTGCTGTACTTGGAGGAGCTGGTGAGAACTAGTCAGGCATGTCTATCCAAGATATACAGGCTAAGATTCTCAGTAAGGCCTCAATAGGAGGGTAAGAGGAGTGAAGTGGAAGGGTAATAAAATAGAGTTTAAGGCAGGCAAGGCCTTAAACTGAGTGTTTGAGTGTGATGCTGGGAGCAGTGGACTGGGCAAAGGGAGTATAGAAGAGAGAAGGCTATAGCTGCAAGAAATCCAGATGCTATGTAGATTTGTGTTAATTATTAAACCTCACCTTGTAACTGAGCTTGCTGACCAATTCCTCTTTCCTGGCAATGTGTTGGAAAGCAATATGGCTTGGGGTAATGTGTTACCCACTGATATGGTTAGTTAAAACACAAAAGCTGTAAGAAAGAGGCTTCATCTTTCCACCCATCTTTCCCATGTCAAAGATAACTCTCTAGTCTGAGTACAGAGGACATTTGCACCATGGCAATACTAAGAGGGCTGTTTAGTGAGTAACATAGTAGACGGTTAAGCGTCAAGTGCTGGTTTCAAAGTCATGGATCTGATTTAAATTGCAGCTTCAACACTAGTTATTCTTACTAAGCCTTAGTTTCCTCATCTTAAAAAATATATCTGAGATAATTTGTGTTTCACATGGTGTTGAAAATTCTTAAATAAGATAAATTTTCTAAAATTCATGCAATAAAGTAAATGACAACTATCATTAAGCCTCCCTCCTTTCTGCTAACAATCAAATGCATCATTTAGGTCAGTGTTATGCACAAATTAGCCCAATAAATTATTGGTGAATTGAATGGCTAGGCTAATCTCCTTGCTCTTATATTCTTTTTTTTTTTTGGCTTAAAAAACAAAAATTTATTTATTTATTTATTTATTTATTTATTTATTTATTTTGAGCCACTGTTACCCATCCACATTTTTAAAAAAAAATTTTTATTGCATTTTAGGTTTTGGGGTACATGTGAAGAACATGCAAGATTGTTGCATAGGTACACACATGGCAGTGTGATTTGCTGCCTTCCTCCCCATCACCTATATCTGGCATTTCTCCCCATGCTATCTCTCCCCAA